>CABHPP010109782.1:715-15340 GCA_902168425.1 Peromyscus attwateri | reverse complement strand
ACTTAGTGTGTGTGTGTGTGTGTGTGTGTGTGTGTGTGTGTGTGTGTGTGTATTTATTTGGAGACAGGGTCTAGCCCAGGCTAGCCTGAAATTCATAATCCCCATCTCTGACTACTGAATGCTGGTATCACAGGTGTGCACTACCACCCCTGCACCCAGTGATTTTGGTTTTCTGAAAGAATTTCTTTTCTTTTCTTTCTTTCTTTTTTTTATTATTAAGAAATTTTCTGTTCATTTTACATACCAACTACAGGTGTCCCTCTCTTCCCTCCTCCTGCCCCAGCCTCCCCCCCCCAACCCACCTTTCTCTTTTCTTTCTTTCTTTTTTTTTAATTGAGGCAGGGCCTTGCTGTGTAGCTCCAGGCTGGCCTCAGATTCTGCCTCAGTCTCCCGAATGTTACAATTACAGATGTGTGCCACCTCATCTGGCTAAGGATCTCATTCCCAAGTTTAAATATTCTTAGGGTGGGGATACAGCTCAGTGTCTTAGGTCCAATCCCAAAAAGCAAAATGACAGCATAACCAGTATTAGTATTCTCACAGCTGGCCTCGTGGTGTGTCTCTTGTTTTAGTGTAAAAATCATGTAGGCCAGGCATGGTGGCACATGTCTTTAGTCCCAGCCCTGGGGAAGTGGAGGTAGGTCGATCTCTGGGAGTTCGAGGCCACCCTGGTCTACAGAGCGAGTTCCAGGACAGCCAGGGTGACATAATAGAGAGATTTGTCTCAAAACACAAAACGAAAAATTATGTGATCCTGGAGACTGTAGAAAATATGAACCCTCTCAAGCCTGTGTCTGTGGAAAGGAAACTTGTCTTAAAGAATTAGAGGTGCCTCTCAGAACTGAACAGTGAAGCCAGGAAGTCGCCATGTGGCCTGGGAGTTGAGGCCTGGGAGGATTCAGGGGCTTAGGCAGCCGCTTCATATACCTTCTCTCTCCCACTCTGTCTCACCCGATTATCTTCTCCCTTCTCATTACATAGGCCCCAGAGCGCAGCTTCAGTCCCCACGGTCATGTGACCTCACTGGTCCAGTGTCTAAAGGTAACCCAGCCAGTCTCTCATGTCCCACTTCCAAGTTCCTGGCAGCCCAGCCCAGCTTCTGGACTGATGACAGAAGCTGGGTCTCCACCCCTCGTTCAACAGAGGTCATGGAGGGATAGACGCAGGCAGGGTAAACCTGGCTACAGTTCTACCCTGGGGGAGGAGGGCACGTCTTAAAGAAGGAGGACAGGGTCCATGAAGCTTCTCTCTATTGATGGAGTCTGGCTTCTGGGGAGAGGCCCTTGCTGCCAGGTGCCTCCCTGTTTAGAGCAGTTACACATTATCCCATCGGAATGCTAAGGGATGCTTGGCATCTCTGAGGACCTTGAACGCAAGTTAGACATTCGGACTTTTTGCTGGGCATTGGGGATTAAAAACCCAATCGTGTTGACCAAGGACAAGATGAGGCAGCCTTTCCAAAGTTCTCACAATGGCCCTGCATTCCAAGCTGTGTGGTGGGTGCTGGGAAAATCCATCTCTCAGCAAGAGAGATGCAGTCGCTGCCCTAAAGGCAGTCTCTTCCGGAGAAGTGAGCCAGGGAAGAGATGAGCAAATTCAACAGCAATTGCATATGGTAGCAGGTGGCAGGAAGTTCATCCCCTTGTCCAGGCCTTCCTTAAGGCTGGGCCCTGGGTCTCCATCTCTCTTCCTGCTGTCTTTTTCTCCAGACTGTCTAGCCCATGGCTTCAGTTACCTCGGGGCTCTCAGTGACTCACCCAGCCCGGACTCTCATGTCCAGTGGTTTGCAGTGGTTTTGCTTAAACCACACTCACAACTCCTCAGGCCGGCTGCCAGGTTCTGGTGCACAAGTTGGGAGGCGGATGCACTCTTTTCACCAGGGGCCATGAGTTTTACCTGCTGTGTGTCTGCACTCTGCCTGCTTTTCCTCATTGCTTCCTGGGCCACACCTGTCAGTCAGCTCTTCCTAGAACATTGTGGTGACCTCCAGCTGGCCTGGCTGCTCAGCTTTCTTGTGTTTCCCACAGATAAAACTTTTATTTATTTATTTATTTTGGTTTTTCAAGACAGAATGTCTCTGTGTAGCTGTCTAGAACTGTCCTGGCTATCCTAGAACTAGCTCTGTAGACCAGGCTAGCCTCAAACTTACAGAGATCACCTACCTCTACCTTTCCAGTGTTGGGATTAAAGGCATGCACCCCGGTTAAAATTTATGTTTATTGGCGTAACTACTTCATTAACATTTGATTTCTTTTCTTTCTTTTTTTTTTATTTTGTTTTTTTTGAGACAGGGCTTCTCTGGCTGTCCTGGAACTCGCTTGTAGACCGGGCTGGCCTCAAATTCACAAAGATCCGCCTGCCTCTGCCCCCTAAGTGCTGGAACTAAAGATCATCAGCAACATCTGGTTTCTTTATAGAATATATTTGCTCGCCGGGCGTTGGTGACGCACGCCTTTAATCCCAGCACTCGGGAGGCAGAGGCAGGCGGATCTCTGTGAGTTCGAGGCCAGCCTGGGCTACCAAGTGAGCTCCAGGACAGGCGCAAAGCTACACAGAGAAACCCTGTCTCGAAAAACCAAAAAAAAAAAAAAAGAATATATTTGCTCTTCCTTGAGACTAGACTCTTAAGCTTGGTATTATATTCCCAGTTTTACATTTTCGGTGTGGCCAGCGATTGAATTTAGGGTGTCACGTGTACTAAACACGTCCTCTGCTGTGAGCCCTACACCCAGCCCCTTGTGTAGGTACAGTCGGTACCTAGAAAGTATTGGTTGAGTAACCAATAAATAACACATAAAAACTAGAAAGAGGATGATGGGCCGGGGTTGTTCAGTTAGAGGGAGCGACTCCAGCAAAGAACCTGGCAGTAAAGAGCCTGGATTGTCTGTGATACTGAAAAGAGGTCATGGGGAGAGGAGCCTAGTGGGGTCATAGCATTCCGGATGAGTTAGGGTAGACAGGGCAGGTCACATGGAAGCTTGTAGGCAATGCTAGTAACTTTGGTTTTGCTGTGGGGTGTGTGTGTGTGTGTGTGTGTGTGTGTGTGTGTGTGTGTGTGTGACTATTATTATTGTTACCATCATTACTCATTATTTTGAGACAGGATCTCATTTATGTAGCCCTGGTTCTCGAACTCACAGAGATCCGATTGCCTCTGCCTCCCGAGTACTGGGACTAAAGTCGTGTGCCACCATGCCTGACTTGTTTTGCTTTTTTGAGACAAGGTCTCACTTAATCTTAGTACTCATGGGGCAGAGACCGTAAGACCATAACTTTTTTTGAGGCCAGCCTGTTCTACATGGCTAGTTAAGAGGCCAGCCTCGACTACAGAATCAGGCCCTGCCTCAACAAAACAAGGCACACAGAGAACTATTTCAACAAGTGAGGGGTCTAGGGAGGTGGCTTGGTAGGTAAAGTGCTCGCTGCCCAAGCATTGGGACCTGAATTTAGACTCCCCAGTACCTACATAAAAAGCCAGGCCTGCCAGTGCATGCCTGTAACCCCAGGGCTGGGGAGGGAGAGGCAGGGGGGTCCCTGGGGTTTGCTGGACAGCCAGTCTATTGAATTAGTGAGCCCCAGGTTCAATGAGAGACCCTGCCTCAAAAACTAAGGTGGGGAAGCCGGGCAGTGGTGGCACACACCTTTAGTCCCAGCATTCCCCAGAGGCAGAGGTGGGCTGATCTCTGAGTTCGAGGCCAGCCTGGTTGCAGAGTGAGTTCCAGGACAGCCAAAATCAAAATAAGTAAATAAGGTAGAGAGTGATTGAAGAAGACACCCAGTCACCCAGTGTCAGCCTCTGGCCCATATACACAGGCCCACATGCACACACACACACACACACACACACCAGGCCCAAACAGTGGGATATGGTAGGTGTGTCTTAGGCATCTTACTGTGAGCCCTAGCAACACCCACCTGGGTTGTTAACAGAATAGGAACTCACTTGAATGGAAACTCAGTAGTTCCCAGAAGTGCCCAGAGCTGGAGAACCGGGCCTGAGCAGCAGGCAGAGATCAGGCAAAAATGACACACAGAGCCAGGTTGGCAGGACCCTGCGCCATGCACTAAATGCCACAGCTTGAGGTGTCACTGTTCCTGGGACACTGTCACCACTGATGCGTATCAGCACTACGAATGGACTTCGCGTGCTCTGTTGTTCTGGTTCAGCCCCGCAGTGAGAGCCTCTTATTAACTGAGCCTAGGTTCAGGGGAGCCTGGAAAAGCAAGAACTCAGTCTCTCTGCCTTTTATGAGACATGGCCTGCTAAGACTTGTGTCGTGATGTCAGATGGCCTTGGCACGGGTTTACCGGTGTGTAGGGTGTCTGGGAGTCTATAACCCAGTACTCCCAAAGTCCCTGAGTCTGTGCATCTCATTTACAGCCATCCTAGCGGTGGAAATGGGTGAGATCACCTCTGGGAGAGGAATGCAGGAGCCCAGGCCGTTGCTCTGGGAAGATGAAGTCTGGAGAGAGAGTGGAAGAAGCCAATGAAGGAGACTGAAAAGGAGCTTCTAAGGAAGTAGAGAGGGACCTGGAGACTGCAGGACCTCAGAGCTGGGAGAATGTTTGGAGGAGGGAGGGCTGGCCTCCCAGCTGCCGGGGTGCCTCTGTAGCTAAATAAGCAAACAGGGAAACCACCAACGGCTTCGGCACTGCGGCGGAGGTCCGCACTGCGGCGGAGGTCCGCGGCGGCGAGTGTGTAGACAGGGTTGGTGTCATGTTCTCCTGTGTGCTGGAGAGATGTGCACAGGTTATAGGAGATTAGTTTGCTACTTTGAAGAGAGTGAAGAGAGGTGAATGAGACCCGGGGATCTGGGAGCCCAGCCCTGCCCCTCCTAGCCGCCGCCTCTGTCTGTGGTGAGAGGGTCGGCCTCAGCCTGGTCTCCAAGTCTGTCCTGCATGCTTCAGCCTTGAGTGTGTACTTTCCTTGGCTGATGCCAGCTGTTTCTGGTCATTGAAGTGACAAGGTAGAACTGGAAAGAGAAACTGAAACTTTGGAAGGAAGAAACACCCTCAAAGGCAGTTTGATCATCTAGTTTTGTTGTTTATTTTTTTTAATTGTAGCACGTGCATGTGATGTGTGTGAGGGTGGTGAGTGGGGTGGTGGGTGGCTGTGGCATGTTGTTGTGGATCTATGAATGTGTGTGCTGGTGAACTTGGACATGTGCGTGTGGGAGGCCAGAGGCTAACCTCAGACGTCTTTGCTTCATTACTCTTGCCCTTTGTATTTTCAGATAGGGTCTTGCTTGCTGCCCGGCCAATGACCTCCAGGGATTTGCCTGTCTCTAACTCACAGAAGTACTGTGAGCCTGGCTATTTATGTGAGTGCCAGGGATCTGAATTCGGGTCCTCATGCTTGTCCAGCAAGTGCCTTACTGACTGAGCTGTCTCTCCAGCCCTTGCTATTTATTCTCCTGAGACAGCATCTCCTGTAGCTCAGGCTGGCCTTGAGCTTGCTATGTAGCTAAGGATGACTTTGAACTCTTGATCTTCCTGCCTTTCAATCTCCAGGTGCTGGGACTGCAAACATGTTCCATCCAGTTTGAACAGTGTTAGAGATTGAACCCAGGGCTTCACGAATGCCAGGCAAGCCCTCTACCACCTGAGCTACATCCCCAGCCTTCAATCACTTAGGTTTTAGGCAGATTAAGTACCTTAAGAGACCCGATGTTTCCAGGAGAGCATACAGGTTCGTCAGGCTCCCGGGCAGGCCCCAGGAGTGTCATTTCAGCCTCTCCAGCCACCAGAGGCACTTTGGAGGACTGAGCTGGCTGATCGGGTAGCAGCTGCTGAAGGTTCCTCTGTTCTTGTTCTAGACCTTCCACGAGCTTGAAGAAGCTCAGATACCTTGGGCTCCACCTTGACCCTATGGAATCAGAGCCTCCCGGGGCGAGGCCTGAGCAGGAGCTGCTTGGAAATTCTCCAGGTGGCCGAGCGGTCAATGTGATAGTAGATCAGAAAGCTTTGAATGCCCACTAGAGGTTAGTGACCCATTAAACCGTATTTACAGAACACCCGTGGGGACAAAGGCAGTTTCTGAGGTCATAGAGGTGACCAGACAAGGGCTCCAACTGGTAGGGAAGGACTCCGTCCTTGAAAGCACGATCAACCTATGGCCCACGTATCTGTTTGCAATCGGTAAGTGAGGTCAGACGGACCTGGCTTTGAATTGCTGTTGGCTGTATGACCCCAGATAATAGTTTAACCTTTCAGAATCCAGTTCCCCATGTCTAAGTCAGAGAGCATGCTAACAAAATTCTTTGAGAGGATTTCATCACAGACCTGGCACCTAACAGACACATAAATGTGTCTGTAACAGGGATGAGGCAGCTGCTACAAGTGAATATGAGTGAATAGTCTGTGCAGTCCTGGGGCCAGGTCAGAAAGGGCTCTGTGCTTTAGAAGACAGTGAGTGAAGTGTGGAACCTGTTTGTCTGTTTGTTTATTACCATCTTTTTATTAGGATTTTTGAGACAGGGTCTTCATTTGTAGCCCAGGCTGACCTTGGACTTGCAGTGATCTCCTTGCTTTGGCTTCTCGGGTGCTGGGATTATAGGATATGCACGGTCAGGCCTGGAGCCTTTGTCTGTTTGTTTTTTCAAGACAGAGTTTCTCTGTATAGCTCTGGCTGTCCCAGAATTTGCTTTGTAGGCCAGGCTGGCCTTGAACTCACAGAGATCCACCTGTCCCTGCCTCCTGATTGCTGGGATCAAAGGTGTGCGCCACCATACCCAGTTCTCTGGAGCCTGGTTCTAAAGGAGGCAGGATCTTCCTTTGCTCTCCCATCTATCTGTTCCTGAAGCAAGCATTGTTACTAACCTGCCCAGAGGCTCAGGCCTGGCTGCGGATTGCAGTCTCCTGTGATGCCATTAGGTAGTTTTATTTAAAGTGGTGATAAAATTTACATTACCTGAAATTCACCATTTTAAACTTTTCCCTCCTTACCTCTCCTTCTTTGTTCTCTTCCTTTCTCTCCCTCTTTCTCTCTTTTCTGCTGAGAATTGAACTCAGGGCCTTGCACACTCTTTGCACTAGTACTTTACCACTGAGCTACATCTCCACTAAAAAAATTATGTATTTCGGGGCTAGAGAGATGGCTTGGGGTTAAGACAGTGTACTGCAGCTGGGCATGGTGGTGCATGCCTTTAATCCCAGCACTCGGGAGACAGAGGCAGGAGGATCTCTGTGAGTTCGAGGCCAGCCTGGTCTACAGAGTGAGATCCAGGGCAGCTCCAAAGCTAAAGAGAAACCCTGTCTTGAAAAACCAAAAATAAATAAATAAAATAAAATGGGGATACAGCCTAATGGTGGAGTGTTTGCCTAGCATGTGAGGTCCTCATTCAACCTCCAGTACCATACATAATAAAGAATGAATGAATAAATAAATATGCGTTTAAAATTGTGTGTGTGTGTGTGTGTGTGTGTGTGTGTGTGTGTGTGTCTGAGTGTATGTGCACATGAAGCAGCTGTTGGCAAGGAGTGAGACCCATGATGTGAGTGCTGGGAACCAAAGGAGGGCTCCTCTGGAAGAGCAGTACATTCTCTCTCTCTCTCTCTCTCTCTCTCTCTCTCTCTCTCTCTCTCGTTTTGTTTTTCAAGACACGGTTTCTCTGTGTAACAGTCCTGGCTGTCCTGGATCTCACTCTGTAGACCAGGCTGGCCTTGAACTCACAGAGATCTGCCTGGCTCTGTCTCCCGAGTGCTGGGATTAAAGGCGTGCACCACCACCGCCCGGCCAGCATTGCATTTCTAAAGTCCGTCCCTTTACATACGGAGCAGGCAGCATAGAAAGTGTTTTCCACAGACTCACTTGGGTGATTCCCCACGGAAGGAACCTACCAAGGCATCGAGGGATAAGGTAGCAAGCGGGATTGCCAGGTAACATACAGGATGGCCTTGCAATATCTGGGCCGTACTTCACCCCCCAAGTTGTTCATCAGTTGTCTGAAATGTAAATCCAGCTGGATGTTGTGTATTTATTTTTCTAAATCTGGCTACTCTGCCAGCAGAAAGTGGCAGAGCCAGGATTTGCACCTGGGAAGCTGGCCCAGAGCTGAGTTTCCTGCCTCTGCTGGTGATGCCGGGCTCCTCATGCTGTCCCCAGGGTCCTTGAGGTCATAGGCCTCAAGGGAGGCGCCAGTGTTTGTTTATTCGTTTGTTTAGTTGTTGTTGCTTGTTTAGTTTTGTTTGGCACTCTAGGTAGTTTTCCTGGGAAGCCTGGGGACATTGAAAAAGCAGCTACGGGACAATGACAGCTATTAGGAAATCCTTCCTATACACAGCACCCTAAGGCAGTCACTTAAATGCTGAAGGGGTTCAGTGCTCTGAGATAGGTACCATCATCTCACTTGATAACGGGAAATGGAGGTTCAGAGAGGTTAAGTCACTTGCCTCACATCACACAGCTAAGAGGACTGGACCCCGAACTTGGACATCGTACTATGACAAATGGAGTTCTTAATCCCTGCTGCCCTTCTGTGTTCCTGTGGGGCCTTGATAACAGTAATTAACTGACTAATTAATTAATTCAGTCATTCGTTCATCCCATAGGTATCAATGGACACCCCGGTGGTGGGTGATGCATGTACGAAAGTAAGGAGCGGGCTAGAAAGATGGCTCCGTGGGTAAGAGCATTGGCTGCATAGGCATGAGACCTGAGTTCGGATCCCAGCAGCTGTATAAAAAGTTGAGCATGGTCACCCCAGCACTGCAGGAATCAGAGACAGGGACAGACTTACTGGCTGCCAGCCCAGCTCCAGGTTCAGTGAGAGACCCTCTCTCAAAGGAATCCGGCAGAGAGTGATGGGACAGGGCATCCCCTGCCCTTCCCTGGCCTCCACCTGTGCACACGCGTAGGAGGCACTCCCTTCCCTCTGTTTCCAGTCTCTCCCCCAAGGTCACGTGTACGGCACAGGACGGTAAGGGCTAGGATAAAAGCCTGTAGCTGGCACTGAATGGCAAAAGCCAGGGCAGGTCAGTTTTGCAGTGGTGGGAGTTGGGCTGACCCTCATGCTGAGTCAGGAGAGGTGATGGTTTCCAGGAGGAAGAAGAGTCCTCCAGGCAGAAGGAGCAGCTGAGGTGACTGGATACAGCTCAGCATGGTCAAGATTGCCAAGCGCTCCATAGCTGGTGCCAGAGGGGCTCCTGATGAAGAGCAGGGGGTGGGTGTTGTCCTGGCTACCAGTCGAGGCCAGAGGGCGCCAGGCTCCAGATCTCTTACTTTTCTGTCCAGCAGGCCAGGCTCTCTCCCTCGCCTGGGTGGAATCCAGGGCTGGCAGCCAGGGGTCGGCTGGGAATCTTCGGGAATCTTCAGCCATCGGTCCAGCAAAGTTCTTGCTCTCTTAGCTCATCACTGCCGAGAAGTCTCCTGAGGAAAATCCCAGCCAGGAAACTTGGGGTTTATTGAGGCCTCCATGTGGGGGAGGGTGTGGCTCCTTTCCTGCAGCCCCTCTTCCTCTCCGCCTCCAGCTACCCCTCAAGGGGCAGTGGAGGGACTGAGTTGGCCTGGCTGGCCTGCTGCCCAGACTAGGAACCATCCGCGGAGGCCCCACCTGGGGTGTATGGGGGCACAGGGCAGGCTCGGGCTCCATCCTCGCAGGAAGGAAAGCCGCTAAAGTCCTGAAATAATAAATGGCTGAACCAGCAGGAGCCTTCCCTGTCACCGCCCAGCTTCTTCATTCCAGAGAAGGGGCTCTGAAGAGGGAGGCCCAGGCATGGGGGAGACTGGGCAAAGCCGCCCTACCGGCCAGGCCTGGATCTCATAGGGCCGTGCGAGGCAGAGGGTTGAATTCCACTCTCCTCAAGTACCTCTGACTGCTCAGCAGGACATGCAGGCCCAGGACACAGGGACACTGGGTGAAGTCACTGGTGGGCTTGTGGTCCTGAGGCTGACCAGGCTAGAGCAGCCTTGCAGGGCATCGTGAACTCAGCTCTGAGTTCCAAGCATCCCTTGGAATGGGCCTAAGAACTCACATCTGTCAAACCTAAACTGCAGATGAGGGAACTGAGGTTTAGAAGGAGAAGGAGCTTTCTCTGGGCACACAGAGGGGGCAGGCCCTTACCCCTCCAGCGTCTGGTCCAAGTCACTTGGTCATGCAGCTTTGAACACGTGCACCGGGAGGCTGGTCCCTCTGTGTTCCTGTGTTCCTCTGAAGACATCCCCGTTAGAGGAGTTGGTGCTCTTCAGAAGAGAAGATTGGGAAATCCGGTGTGGGGGTATGGTGACATGTGCTGATAATCCCAGAATGTGAAAGGCTGAGGCAGGAGGATTGCTATGAGTGTGAAGCCAGTCTAGGTTATAGAGTGTGACGCCGGCTCAAAAGAGAGAGAGAAGAGAAGGAGAGAAGAGGAGGGAATGGAGGGGCGAGGAGAGGAGAGGGCTAGAGAAAAGGCCCAGTAGGGTCTTCTCCTCAAATGCTCGAAGCCCTGGGTTCACTCTGGAGGTAAAGGCAGGGGGATCAGAAGTTCAAGGTCATCCCTAAGCTATAAAAGATTTCCCACCCCCACCCCCCAAGGAGATGGAAGGAAGAAGAAGAAAAAGATGGCGGGGCTCCTACCCCGTGGGTTTGCCTCATGGTTTGCTGGGGCAGGGAAGTGAGAGACCTTGAACCCGTTTGCCCAGCCTCCCTGGCCTCCCTCCCTCCTTCCTCCGTGAATGGGGAGACTAATCACTACCTACAGGGTATGATTGATAGAGCGAGGCACCGCAGAGCCCCTGCCCCAAAGCCACAGCCCTCAAGTGGGCCAGTGGGCCGTTTTACAGGGTGCGGGCTCTCCAGCTAGTGTGGAATCTGCGTCCTTCCTCTTGGGTAACTGCTCCAGGCCAGAGCTGGGCTGTACTCCTGTCGCCCTGTCCTGCCCCAGGGACAAGGCAGCATTCCCTGTCTCCTACCTGGGCATTGGCTACAGCTGCCCTCTGGAGCCAAACTTTCTACCCCAAGACCATGTTCAGACCCTCTAGCTGCTCCATGATTTGTAGGGTAAAACCCAGGGGATTGTTAAAGCTTGGCCCCTGGAATCTGCCAGTCTGGCTAAGCGGCTAGGTTCCAGGCCTTCTTTGGGCACATAACTTCCAGCTGGCCAGTTTCCTCATCTATAAAACCTGCATTTGATGAAAGGACCCCACAGGAAATACAGAGTGGGTCTGGTGCTGGGAATAAAGCCCGGCATGCAGCGATGGACAGACATGTCCACTCACTGCCGTTCACCCTCCCTGAGGTCTTCACTGTGCAGCTAGAGGCTTAACTCTGGGGCCTGACTGCTCACACTTCCTCAGGCTGTTGCTCTGGGGCATCTAGCAGGGGTGCCCAACCCTCCATAGAGTCCTCTCTTGCTTTGCTCAGTCTGTGGTTCCTCATCATAAGATCTGAAGATGCATCTCTTTCCCTAGGTGGGTCCAGGGCTGCTCTGTGCTCTGGCCCTGGGTTTGCCAAGCATCCTCAGCCCTTAGCTGACACCTTATCACTGGTATGCTGTCTTTACCTAAGCTGTGAGCACTGAGACAGGGACAGAGCCTCATCCTCCATCCCCCACACCTAGAGGTTGGCAGGAACTCATCATGACTGTGGTGCCCCGGGTCAGTTTTCCAGGGGCTCTCAATCAACCCTTGGTAGTGGAGCTAAGCTGGGGTTACTCCAGAAGTATGAGGCTGGCAACTTTTCCAGGCCCAGCCTTACCCTCTCTGTTCCTGTACCAGCCACCCAGGCAGGGGCTCTCTAGGCTCTAAGCTTCTCTTGGGATCTGCTGGATGAGGAGCAAAATTAGTGCCCAATATGGACAGCACAGCTCATTTGTACACGAGCCACAGGTGCAGCCTTACACAGTTCCGTCTTCATTGAGAAGGGAGTGGTTGAGACTGCCATTCTTATTGGGTGGCGGGAGCTGGCAGCCCAGGGGGACTAGGGACTGGTGTGAGAGTCACCCTGCCTGAGAAGGGTTAAGCCAGGCCAGGAACAGTCTCCTCTCTCCACCTTGCACTCCTTGACTGACCGCCTCTACCAAGGGCTGCCTCGGTCCCTCCTGGTCTCCCCTGGGACCCTCCCACCAGGCCTGGGCCCCAGAATCTCCCAGTCTCCATTCTCTCACTGAAAGCTGAAAGGGGACAGCTCACTGTACAGCATTGAAGGCGCCGAGTGAGTTTCAGGTTACTCGGGCAGCCCTCAGTTCTGCTCTCCCCAAGAGCCCTTTTGTCTCCTTTCTTTGCTTTGTAGAAAATTTTGAGCCTACCCTTAGCTTACTCACCGGTTTCAACAAGTGTCTTATTCTTTCACCTTACAGCCCCCCAAGTTTTCCTTTTTTAAAATTGATTTTTAGTGCATCTGTGTTTTGCCTGCATGTATGTCTGTATGAAGGTGTCAGATCCCCTAGAATTGGAGCTACAGACAGCTGTGAACTGCCATGTGGGTGCTGGGAATTGAACTTGGGTCCTTTGGAAGAGCAGTACTCTTAACCACTGAGCTATCTCTCCAGCCCCCAACTTTTACTTTTTTTTTCTTTTCTTTTTTTTTTCTTTTTTTTTTCTCGAGACAGGATTTCTTCGTGTAGTTTTGGTGCCTGTCCTGGATCTCACTCTACAGACTGTGAGGGCTGGCCTCAAACTCACAGAGGTCCACCTGGCTCTGCCTCCCAAATGCTGGGATTAAAGGCGTGCACCATCACTGCCTGGCCCAACTTTTACTTTTTATGGGAAACTGAAAACATTCACAGAAACATTAAGTTGGCAAACTCTGTCCACCCCTTGCTATTCCTCTCTGGTCCATACCACCTGCCTGCCCCTTCTCTCTCTAGACAGGGTCTCATAGGTAGCCCTGGCCAGCCTGGAGCTTGCTGTGGAGACCAGGCTGCCTCTGCTTCACGAGGGCTGAAATCAAAGGCGTGTGCCACTGTGCCTGGCTCCAATTCTCATTTATTTTGATTTGTCTTCTGTTTTATTTGGTTTGTTTTTCTTGAGACAGGGTCTCATGTAGCCCAGGCTAGCCTCAAATTCACTACATACTCAACAATGGCTTTGGATTCCTGCTCCGACTGCCTCTACCTCTGAGTGCTGGGAGTGCAGATGTCACCATGTTGGGATCACTCATCTTATTTTGAAACAGATCCCATCTTATCATTTCATCCTTCCGTAGTCAGGGATGCCTTTCTAAGCAGCAAAGATGCTGTTTCTGTTACCATCATTGTCCCTCAAACTTCAACAATATCCCAATATCCCTACATCATCAATTACTCAGTGTTGTCCTAAGACGTGTATGAGTGAGCACGCTCTTATGATGGTGTGCACACGTGTGGATGGTATGACGTGTGTGTGTGTGTGTGTGTGTGTGTGTGTGTGTGTGTGTGTGTGGAGGTTGGAGGATAACCTTGGGTGTTGGTCCTCGAGTGTCTTCCTTTTATTTGAGGCAGAGTCTCTCATTGGCCTGGAACTTCACCGTGTGGACTGGGCTAGCTGTCCTATCAGATTTCAGGGTTCTGTCTTTACCTCCCATCTCACTACCCCAAGATTACAGGCATGCACTACCATACCCAGCTTTTATTAAAATTTTTAAACGGCATATAATGTGTTAGATACCATTATAATGTGTGTGTGGTGTATAATTTAAAAAACTCTATATGATACCATTATAATTTTTTTTTTTTTTAAGACAGACTCTCACTATGTAGCTCTGGCTGTCCTAGAACTCACCATGTAGACCATCAACCATGTTGGCATCAAACTCACAGAGATTCTCCTGCCTCTGCCTCCCAAATGCTGGGATTAAAGACATACACCTCATCACCTGGCTTCCATTATGATATTTTCAAACAGAGTGTGCTTTGTGGTTCTACCCACCCCACCCCTCCCCACCCCCACCCACTCACGCTCAGCTTTTTACATGGGTTCTGGGGATTCGAACTCAGATCCTCACGCTTGTGAGGTGAGCGCTTCACTGACTGAGCTGTTTCTCAGCCCTCAGTTGCTCTCTGAGACAGGCTTTCACTATTTGGCCCAAACTGGCCTGGAACTCTCCTTGACATGGAACTCCATCCTCCTACCTCAGTTTCCCAAGTACAGAGATTATAGATGTGTGCCGTCATACCCAGCTGCAGCTCTTTCCTTTTCTTTCTTTCTTTCTTTTTTTTTTTTTTTTTAAATATGGAACGCTTCACGAATGTGGGTGTCATCCTTGCGCAGGGGCCATGCTGATCTTCTCTGTATCGTTCCAATTTTAGTCTATGTGCTGCCGAAGCGAGCATTGCAGTTCATTTTTAAGAAGTAGCTCAGGGGCTGGAGAGATGGTTGAGCACTAGCTGCTCTTTCAGAGAACCCAGGTTCAATTCCCCGTCCCTACACGGTGGCTCACAACCCTCTGTAACTCCAGTTGCAGAGGATCAGATGCCCTCTTCTGGCCCCCTTGGACACTGCATGCAAGTGGTGATAGACATCAAAACACCCATGTGCATAAATAAGAAATAAATCTTTAAAAATATCAGGGCTCAAATAAAGTTCATGTAATGTCGTTTGTTGATATATATTTTAAAGACTTGAGATTTCCTCTCCAGGACTGAGGTTGTAGCTCCGGGGTAAAGCACTTCCTTGACATGCTCAAAACCCTGGGTTTGATCCCCAGCACTACAAAAAAAAAAAAAAAA
>CABHPP010109780.1:0-13909 GCA_902168425.1 Peromyscus attwateri | reverse complement strand
AGTGCCATGCCCTTTTGCCCCTTGATGTAAACCAATGCTCAGCACTGTAGGCATCCCTAGACCCCTCGCAGTCAACTGGAATGTCTGCATGCCCTCTGTGTGCTGGCTTTGGGGTAGAGTAAGATGATTTGGCCCTCGGTTTTACAGCCCAGGAAGTTAATAGTAAGTGGCCACTGCCTTGGCTCAGAAGGTGAAGGCACTTGTGACCAAACCTGATGACAGTTCACTCCTGGGGAGCCACATGGCAGAAGAATTGACTCCCGAAAGCTGTCCTGGGCGGCATACACATTTTCATGTACACACGCAAAACATTTTTTAAAACAAGTACTAATGAATGATCAAGCTATGGTGTAGGTCACTGTGCAGTAGGAGAGCATTACAAGAGTGTTGTGGGAGTGTTAACTGCGAACAAACTTGAGCAGATTGAAAAGCAACCGAAGTTGAGGTTTCCTTGACCTTGTCCTAGGTCAGAGGTCGAGGAGCAGCACTGGCATAGCAGACATTACCAGCCCAGTGCTCAGCAGTCTGATGCAGGCTGAAGTCAGACACACCTTGGTGAGGCAGCTGAAGTCTCTTCGCCTTCTCTGAGTGCTTTCTGCTCTACCTAGTTGGTGTTTTAATGTTTGCCTGTGGAGCTGAAGAGTCCCACAGCTGTGGTTGGGACATTTGATTTTTATGAAACTCAGGTCAAACCCTGAGTGGCTACACCCTCTCTGGTCTGGTGGAGTGCAGATATCTAGATGCTGAAGAGGCAGGAAGGCTGAACTAGAAACATCCCCATTACTAGAAAGTAGAAACTGAAAGCTCAAGGCACAGGCAGCTTAGAAGCTGCTTCCTTGTCAGGGCATGACTCGGGCATACCGAGGCTGGTGAGCATCTGATAGGCCAGAAAATAAATTGCTTTTTTCTGCATGCTGGGTCATTTCCTCTGTTGTCTTGAGTTACTCTTGGGATAGGATTTTGGAAAGGCCCTGCCTTGCCATTTCTCTGTGTGATCTGCCACATCACTGTCCCAAAAGCCTTCTTGTCTGCACTTGACACAGTCCTTGTGTTTGGTGTTATCTCTGTGGCACTCTCTTCGTCCAGGTCTTTGTGGCCTGTGGTTCAGTGTCACCTCATCAGAGGTGCTTCCTGTGCTCACCCTGCCCAGGTCTCTGTGGTGTTATCCTTATTCTCCATCACTGTGTGAAGTTACTATGTTTTCTTCAATTTAAAAATAGAGCATCGTGGTCCACATCGTTAATCCCAGCTTCAGGAGGCAGAGACAGGTGGATTTTGAGTTTGAGGCCAGCCTATTCTACAAAGCAAGTTCCAGGACAGCCAGGTTACACAGAGAAATCCTGTCTCAAAACAAAAACAAATATATATATATATACACACACACACACACACACACACACACACACACACACACACATCATCATCATAAGGACAGAGAGACTTGTTTGTCCACTCTGCCCTCAGGTAAATGACTGTCAGGACTCCCAGCCTGTACTAGAATTTTGCCTAACAAATGATAAAGATTTCTTAAAGTAAAAAATGGGTCAACTCTGCTTTAAGTACATATCCTGGGCTCTTCCATCAGATTTTGCTGATGTAAAATCTGTAAAAACCTGTCAGAGTGGGTGAGTAGTGTGACCCTGTGCCTTCGTAGCCATTCTTCCGTGTGCTGCTTCTCAGGATCGCCACCTGCTCTTCATCTTTATCTTCCAGTTGAGTGAGCCAGCAGGTGCTGCCTCTGCCTCTGGATCACAGTGTGTGGGCATTTGTGGCTTCCAGAGCTTCCGCAGTGCTTGCCATGAGTCACTGTTAGGTTTGCACTGTCTCCCTCCTCCTCCTTCTCCTTCATATTAAAAACCGCTGTTGCTGGGCAGTGGCGCGCGCCATTAATCCCAGCACTCGGGAGGCAGAGCTAGGCGGATCTCTGTGAGTTCGAGGCCAGCCTGGGCTACAGATCGAGATCCAGGACAGGCTCCAAAGCTACACAGAGAAACCCTGTCTTGAAAAACCAATCGCGAAAAAAAAAAAAAAAAAAGCCAACAAAAACCACAACTGTGTCGTTGTCTGCAGTGCACCAGAATCCATCTCCCGAAACTCGGATTTGATGATCGTGTCTTACTTTAAACCTTTGGCCTGCTTTTGAGAAAAAACTTTTGCCTTCAAAGTGCTGGGGTTAAAGGTGTGTGCCATCACCTCCTGTCAAGAAACACTTTTTAGAATTTGATTTCTCTGAGTACATAGAGAATTTTAGCGTACCCCACCCACCCACCCCCACACCCCCGTCTTGTCTCTTCACTGTTTAATCTGCGATGTTCCCTTGACACTTTTGAATTGGGTTGGTATTTATTTGCTTTGTTTTTTTGAGACAGCCCTCTGTGTAGCTCTGGCTATCCTGGAACTTGCTATGTAAACCAGGTTGGCCTCGAACTCAAAAAGAGCCTCCTGCCTCCCAAGTGTTGAGACTGGAAAAAAAAATTTTTTTCTTTTTCTTTTTTTCCCCCATCATGCATAGACTGAAAAAATTAACTTGAGGTCATAGAGTATTCTTCCCCTTGTCTGTCAATTGCAGCTTTTTAAGGCTGATCCAGAGGCTGCCTCTGAGGTCTGCTGAGTCCTGTTCTTGGGTTATACCAGCTCCACTGGGTTTGTATGTGCCCATGCTTTGCTTTCACCTTTCAGAGTAGCAGTTCCACTTACTGTTTCACCCGTGCTAGACACCTGAGTTATGTGTTTGCTATACATAGATCATTCTCCAGCAGTCCTCCAGGTGGGTATAACATCTTCACACACAAGAAAATGGGGTCAGGAGACCCCACCAAGACTCCCTAATGACAGGAACTAAGCTTTGAAGGCTCAAGCATAATGCCTTTCTCCACCTAGTGTAGTGTGTTCTCCACAGTGTCCCCAACCTACAGTTGTTTTCTGCCCTGAAAGGGCTTAGCTTTTTTTTTTTTTTTTTTTTTTGAATGAGTAGGAAATAGGCTGTTCAAATCCATTATTCATTGGTGTCTTTTAAAGAGTTGATCCACTTTTGTTGTCTTGTCTCTTTGCATGACAGGTTCTCTGTATGTCTTGTTCTAGCTTTTGCTCTGCATGCCTGCAGGAATGTCTGAAGCCGAAGAAACCTGTCTGTGGGGTGTGTCGCAGCGCTCTGGCACCTGGCGTCCGAGCTGTGGAGCTCGAGCGACAGATCGAGAGCACAGAGACTTCTTGCCATGGCTGCCGTAAGAATGTATGTGGACATAACATGGAGAGTCCTTGTCTTTCAGTGATGAGATGGTAAAACAGTGCAAGTGTCTGAAGTTAGAGCCTGAGTAGTGACTAACAGCACAAGTGCATGCCTGCTGTTTGTGGTGGTGGCTGTGCTGCTGGTTTTGTTTTTTTTTTTCCATGACTTTGCTGGTTTTTTGTTTTGTTTTGTTTTCATGAGTTGGTTTAGTGATTTATACATTTTACCTTTGAAATTCATAGGAATAAGCCCCCACCCCCGTAAAAGACCCATCTTGAACTGGGGAGTGGTGCCCACCTCTAAGCACTTGGGGACAAAGGTAGCAAGGCAAGGAGTCCCCAACAGCCTGGGTTACTAAGACCTACTGTAGAAAGTGTTAACTCTCATGTGCTTTCTGTTTTCATTAGAATATTAAGGGTGTTTCATTATTTTTAAAAAATGCGCGCGCGCGCGCACACACACACACACACACACACACGAAGTTAGTGGCTCAAAACATCTGGGGTGCCAGGCGGTGGTGGCGCACGCCTTTGGTGATCTCTGTGAGTTCAAGGCCAGCCTGGTCTACAGAGTGAGATCCAGGACAGGCACCAAAAACTACACAGAGAAACCCTGTCTCAAAAAAATTGAGGCTAGGGGTATAGAAATCTCCACTGAGCTCAAAGGAAAGCTTCATAGTCTGTCACTAGTCATAAATTTACTGCTTTTGTTTTAACCCTTGAAAGACTCCTTAGTCGGGTGAGATGGAGAGACACTAGCAATGTCTACCTACCAATGGGATGTGGCCGTGCTGTGCAGTTATACAGGGCTGCATCACTGTGTAACTGCTGCTGAAGCACAGATAGCTAGTACTTTTATCTTCCTTATTGGTTCTTAAATCATTATAATTTTTTATTCTCAACAGTAAAAAAATAAATAAAACACCACTGTTTGTTCCTCCACAGACCCTCTTGAAAGGTGGGTCTGTTTGCTGTGTGGTGTTGCACACTGGTGGTCCTGGCACTCAGGCTGAGGTCGGAGGATAGCTTTACATTTAAAAAGCTGCTCAGCACTTTGTACCTTTCTTTAGGCGAACATCAGTGTAAATGTGTACAAACACACAGTGAGGGTACACCCCTGCTACTTCTTACATTCTTTCATCTTTTTATATTTGAAATTTTTGTTTTACAAAGTTACTAGATAACTTTGTATGTCATCTTGTTGTTTTTAGTTTTCTGTTTTTGTTGTTTTTAGACAAGGTCTCACCATGTAACCCTGGCTAGCTCAGAACTTGCTATGTAGGTAGACCAGGCAGAACTTGGACTCAAGAGTTCCACCTGCCTCTGCCTCTCAAGTGCTGCAAAATTAAAATTAATAGGCATGAGTCACCATAACCAGCTGAGTCTCATTGTTACTTGTTTACTTGGACAGTCTCGATGCTATCCCTGGCTGGCTTGTTTGGTTTATTGGGCGTTTTGTTTTGGTGTTTGTTTTTGTTTTTGAGACAAGATTACTCTGTGTAGTCCTGATTGTCCTCGAACTCTGTATGTAGACGAGGCTAGCCTGGGACTTATGGAGAGCCACCTGCCTTTGCTTCCTGAGCGCTGGGATTAAATGTTTACACCACCACCCAGATTATTTGCTTGTTTTTTTAAAAAAACAAAACAAAGACTCATGTGGCCAAGACTGGCCTATGCTGGTCTTCTGCCTCCACCTCTGAAGTGCTGAGATTACCAATGTGAGTGATCATTCCTAGCAAGTTTCTTCCCCTCCCTTTTTTTTTTTTTTTTTTTGGTTTTTCGAGACAGGGTTTCTCTGTGTAGCTTTGGATCCTGTCCTGGAACTCACTCTATAGCCCAGGCTTGCTTTGAACTCACAGAGATCCACCTGCCTTTGCCTCCCGGGATTAAAGGCGTGCGCCACCACCGCTCGGCCAAGATTTATTTGCTTTTATGTGTATGTATACATATATGTCTGCAGATCCCCTGAAACTGGAGCCACAGACAGTTGTGAACTGTCAAGTGGGTGCTGGGAATTGAACCTGGGTCCTCTGGAAGAGCAGTCAGAGCCCCTTAACCGCTGAGCCATCTCTCCAGCTGGTCTCAGACTCAGCATGTCTGGGAATAACCTTGAATTCTGAACATTAAGCATCATAGTATAGGTGGCCATAGAATGGGTATATCTTTTCCCCTCCATCTTTTCAGAGGGGTTTAGTTTTGGGTGCACAGTGAGACTCTTACAGTCTATACAGGCTTATTCCCACATTTATTTTCAGGCGCCTCAGTGGACAGCTGGGTCCAAGTGCTCTGAGCTGGCTCTAGCTCCTAGGTTGGCAGCTGAGTCAGTGTGCTCTGGCTGGTGCCTGCAGCTCTGGGATTGGAACCTTGTCTCTTCATAGTTTCTTCATTTTGAATCTCAACACACTAGCCTCAATCTTTGTCTTTTTTCATGCACACTTTTCTCCCCGTGTGCTTTAATTTTCTCCATTTGCAAGGTTAGTAGAGTGGTGTGTTATTGTACCAGTGTACCAGCACTGGGAAGGTAGAGGCAGGAGGATCGAAAGTTCAAGGCCTGCCTGGGCTATGTGAGACCCTGTCATAAAACAAAATAAAAATTGATGGTTTTAATGGTCGATGTGCCCATCAAATATCTCTCACCTCCTTTCTTCATTCATTTCTACAATTCTTTAAGAGCTCTCAAACAAGTGTGTTAGTGTGTGTCTGTATTCTCTCCTGGGGATACTGAGACAAGAGGATTTCTTCAGGCCCACTTGGGTAGTAAATATAAGACCCTGTTGCAAAACAACAAAAATACAGCTGGAGGCAGACCAAAATACTATTCAGTCTCTGTGTGGGTTAAGCTAGCCTGGAACTCTTAGGAGTCTTTCTTCCTTACCCTCCCAAAATCCTTGAGATCACTGATGTGTGCCACCACATGCCTGGGTAAAAGACAAATTCAAATGTGAGTGTAGGGCCAGTGAGGTGACTTTGCAGGTAATAGTGCTTGCTGCCTAATCATGACACGTGAGACCTGAGTTCAGAGAAATGCAATAGCAGAATCCTCTGTAATACCACAGGAGAATGAGCAGAAGCTTGGGGGACATCCAGCCTGGCTTACATAGTAGTGAAAGTCCGTGTCTCAGTCAGGGTAGGAAAGTGGGGACCAGCACCTTGTGTGGCCTCCACACAGATCACGCACACATGCACAAAATAAATAGTAAGAGTGTAGACTACTTTTTAAAACCTCACTGGATTTGGAAAATGTCGGTAAGCAGAGAGCAGATGGTGAGAGTGACCTCACAGTGGAAGCAGATGTAGGGAAGTGAAACAGTCATCCTGCATAGTGAAAAACTGCAGCAGCCTGGTTTCTGCCCACTGCATAGTCAGGAGTTCTGTGATTGTTAACCCAGTGTGTGGTCTAGTTCTGCCCTGGTTTGGGATCGCCTCTTAATAGCTCCTCACTAACTCTTGGTCCCACTCTTTCTATTCAAGTACGTCCTGTCTAAGATCAGAGCTCACGTGGCTTCATGTTCCAAATACCAGAATTACATCATGGAAGGTGTGAAGGCCACCACCAAGGATGCATCCCTTCAGCCAAGGTAATGACCTCTCCCCAGAAAGATGTGGGATGCTTGTGTTGTTGGAGGTTTTCGGTGTGTGGATTTGGGGAATTGGAGAGATGTGATCACTGATGCTGGCTGAGGTTGAGCTCATGTGTTCATGTGTTAGCTGTGCTATGATATCAAACACTCAATTCTAGCCGGGCAGCAGTGGTGATGCATGCCTTTAATCCCAGCACTCAGGAGGCAGAGCCAGGCTGATCTCTGTGAGTTCAAGGCCAGCCTGGTCTACAGAGTGAGATCCAGGACAGGCACCAAAACTACACAGAGAAACCCTGTCTCGGAAAAAAAACAAAGCAAAACACCTCAACGCATGAGTTTTGGTTCTTTGGAACGTGCAGTGGTTGAGATGGTGTGGAATGCTTCTCAGGGTGCTCTTCTGTATCTCACCTCCCAGAAATGTCCCAAACCGGTACACCTTTCCTTGTCCTTACTGTCCTGAGAAGAACTTTGATCAGGAAGGACTTGTGGAGCACTGCAAATTATCACACAGCACGGATACCAAGTCTGTGGTAAGAATTATCTTTTCTTTGACTAAGTAAAAAGTCAGACATACAGAAAATTATCAGACTATACATTGAAGTCTTACCCTTCACCTAACAGCATTTTGCCAAAATTTGCTTAACTGTGTTGTATATATGTATGGTGGGTTTTTTTGTTTTTGTTTTTGTTTTTAAGATTTATTTATTATGTATACAATGTTCTGTCTGCATATCTGCCTGCAGGCCAGAAGAGGGCACCAGATCTCATTACGGAAGGTTGTGAGCCACCATGTGGTTGCTGGGAGTTGAACTCAGGTCCTCTGGAAGAACAGCCAGTGCTCTTAACCACTGAGCCATCTCTTCAGCCCATATGTATGGTTTTGATGAGCCATTTAGGAAGAAATTAAAGATACTATGACCTTTTCCCCTCTTAAGTTCTTCAGCATGTATCTTAACATTTTATTAGAAATCACTTAAACAACAACGAAGAGTCTCATATAGGTTATGTTGGCCTCAAACTCATCATGTAGCCAGGGCTGATTTTTGAATTTCTGATCCAGGATTGCAGGCCTGAGCCACCAATGCCCAGCTCTGGATATTTTGTTATTTCCTTATTGTGCTGGTGGTTAAACTCTGGGCCTGACCTATTACAGGCAAGTGCTCTTTATTAAGCCATGTCACCAGCTCAGAAGAGTGTCAAGGTAAGTGTGGTGCTGTCAGAACTGGTAGAGATGATCTAAGCCCCTTTTCAAGATTGGGTGTTCTTGTTCATAGGCAGTCAGAAGGAAGTGACAGCAGGTGCCGCCTCCTTGTCTAGCTAGGCTCACAGCTAACGGCTCCAAACTTGACCATCCAAACACCTACCAGGGGTATGCAGTCAGCCCAAGGAGAGGTCAGCTCCAGCTGAGGGTCGTCTTCCAGGTTCCAAAGTAAAAGGTGACCTCTGAAAGGCCTGGAAGTAGGGTGGCCACAGCCTAGTTAAGGCAGGGCTGTGCGAACTTAGAGAGCTGAAATGGAGTTGGTGGCTTGGATTCAAGGAGGCAAACTTGAGCTTTTTGAGTTTAAGGAAGCGAGTTTGCCACCTGAACTAAGGAGAAAAGCTGGGATGGTCTGCAGGTGAGGAAGGCTGCTGTCCGTTGAGTTCAGTGAACAGAACAGGGAATCAAGGGGAGGGTCAGGAGCTGCGCCACATGCAGTGTCCCAGTGCTGCTTCACTCCCATCTGAGCCAGGGCAGCATGCTCTGCCGTTGCCCCCAATCACTCCCTGATCCTCCTTCCTCTGCCTCCTTGGTGCTGAGACTACAGGTATGTGCTCTGTGCCTACTCAGATTGCCTTTTTGCATGCACAGGCCTTACCCTGTCATTTGGACCTTTACTTTGTTATCATTGGTGTAAAGCTGAATTTTACTTTGTTGGGAATCGGTCATCCATCATTTTACGAGCCTGTCTCCATTCCCACATGTCATATGAATTGATAGACAGTGTTTTCTGGGTTGCTTCATGTTTATGGGGCAGAGTGACCAGGCCTTGTACCTGGGCTTGTCAGTAAAGCTGTTCTGGCAGAAAAGGGGCTGAGCAGAGGTCACAGAGGGCTAGGTTTAGCTCAGGCATCAGGTCACAGCACCTTGCTTCCTCCTGACAGGTTTGTCCCATATGTGCCTCGATGCCCTGGGGAGATCCCAGCTACCGCAGCGCCAACTTCATGGAGCATATCCAACGCCGCCACCGCTTTTCCTATGACACTTTTGTGGTGAATATGTACCCATCCCAGGGGACAGCACTGCTGCCCAATTTTCTGGAGGGTGTGCAACTGGCACTATTCAGGGTTGAAGAGCTTTCAGTCCCAGAGGGAAGCCGCACAAAGTCTCTTCATGGGGGGGGGGGGTATCAGAGTGGGGCTTAAGATACCCTGGGAGAACTTGGGTTCTTGTGTTTGACACAGCAGGCACTTTATCAGCTGAGTCATCTCTGCAGCCCCAGGAATTTTTTATTTTTTAGATTTATTTTTATTTTATGAATGTTTGCATGAATATATGCTTGTACACATGTGTGCAGAGCTGCAGAGGCCAGATGTCCGGTTCTCTGGGACTTGAGTTAACGTTGGTTGTGATCCACTATGGGTGATGGAAATTGAACCTGGGTCCTCTGGAAAAGCAATCTGTGCTCTTAACTACTGAGCTGTCTCTCCAACTCCAAGCTGTTAATTTTTATTTAATGATGAGACAGCAGAGACACTGAGAGATGAAGTAATTTTCCCAGTTCCACAGCATCTAAACAGTGGCCTGGGGTCCTTAGCAGCCTTCTCCAGACCCTCTTGCTAGGCTCCTGCTGAAGGTGGTTCTTCTGGGTGTGAACAGTTACTTAGGCTGCTGTCTTCTGCCCTCAGGATTACGATGTGGATGAAGATGACATGATGAACCAGGTGCTGCAGCGCTCCATCATTGACCAGTGAGCAGAGGCCTCGCTGTCCACCTCATTCTGGAGCTTCCATTACCATTAGGTGTGAGCCCTTGACTCCTGCACCACACATGTAATGCAGATCTGGAAATGAGCCATGGCACCGGACAGGGTCGCTTCTCCCAGGGTGACAGGACCCTAAGCAGAGCCCTGTTTCCTTTGGGCTTTTGCTGACGTCGTCTTCCCCGCTGGTAACGTTTGTGCGTGGTCTGCTCTCACCACACCTCAGCTACTGCCTCCTTTAAGAAGAGTCCAGCTTCTGTTCCCACATGCTCTTGTTTCATAGTCATCCTGCTGTCCAGTGTTCGTCTCTTAGGTCCTCCCAGCCAGCCAGGCCCTTCCCTGGGCCATGAATAGCACAATAAAACTGGGACTCCTTTCCTTGGCCCTGAGGTACCTGGCTCTACTGTGTACCAGATCAGGGCTGCGCTCTTCTTTTCCTCCTGGGTGACCTTGGGGTTTCATAGACTGATGCTGGAGGTTTTGGTTACTGCTGTTTCCCTACACCTCCTGCGCATCCATAGAACTGACGGCTTCTGTCTTAAATGCCTGACAGTGCCTTTTTAGAATAAGGTGTCACCATAGAGATGTAGTGCAGTGTTGGGTAGCAAAGCTGGGCTGCATTCATCTGTAAGTGGAGAGGTGTGGCTTTTGGTTCTCTTTCACACTGATGAGTGTTCCCAGATGGCTGGGTCATGTGCCCCTCTGCTGGGTATCTGCTGATATTCTTGCTCTGAAGAATGAAAGAGTCCTTGTGTGATGGGAGGA
Organism: Peromyscus attwateri; assembly: GCA_902168425.1. Lineage (NCBI taxonomy): Eukaryota > Metazoa > Chordata > Mammalia > Rodentia > Cricetidae > Peromyscus > Peromyscus attwateri. Next base: position 3,375 of record CABHPP010109780.1, on the reverse strand, counting down.
GGGAGGGAGGGCACTGACTGCTGTATGTGCTGCTTGGTAGCTTGATGAGGCTGAACATTATTGCTGTGATACGGGCCTCCTTGCTTAAGTATGTGTTTTAAAACCCTGCGTCTCAGTGCAAAGGCTGTGGCAAAGCCAGGGTCATACTCACTTGTCTCTTCAAAGCCCCTGTTGGGAAGTTAAAAAAGTTAGGCCCCCTGCTGAAGTTGAGAAAGGCAGTCTGCTGGAGACTCTCTTGAGCAGCAGCTCTAAAAGCTCGAAGTCCAGCACATTTTTTTCTAGTACAATGGACACCACCAGGCTGATCAGCAGGACAGACCTAGGGCTTGGGGGTCTGTCGTCTCTCCTGTCCTGTGGCTCTGGTCCAGCTGAGACTGCATGCAGTAGTGTGCTTTTGATGCCATACATCACTATGTATGTTGGGGAAAACCTCTGCCTGTTGGGGAAAAGCTAATTCAGATCCTCCTAACCAGCAGAGTCGGGTAGGATCACTTTCGCAGTGTTACTGTTTAGAAGGGCCCAGATAATTACCACTTCTCTATACCCTCTGGAAAGGTTTGCTCAGGAGACAGCTGGAGGGAAGTCGGACACGGGCATAGCTGTGCGACAGTGCAGCAGGAACCTCTTGTCCTGCCTCACGTTCACTATTTCTAATACAGTTACTTTCCAGAAAGCGTAGTTATGTTCTGGCTTTTAAAAGGTGAAATACAAATAAATTTCATAATTTATCCAACCAGCAAGCTGCAATGTGTTTTCATTAAATAGCTTTTTCTGAAGTCTGGGCCTGGCAGCCTCCAGAAGGTTGTTACTTCAAGGGAGCATTCTTGTCTGTCCCCAAGTCTGCCTGGCTTCTGGTCAGTTCTGAGGCTTTGGCAGCTGGGCCTGTCTTCTCTGAAAAATAGCAGAAATTTCCCTCCTCTCCTTTCTGAGTGGGGAATTCACAGTAGCAGGCCAGGTTCTAGACCCCCTGCTGCCGTGACTTAAGTGTGACATTTAAGGGGTTCCAAGGGCTCAGACTTAGGTCCTTGGGGGGGGGTGTGTGCATGCATGTGTGCGTGCGCGCGCACGCTCCATGCCAGTTGCTGACCCCTGATGAAATGGGGTCATGGTATGTAATGAGCCATCTAAAGGAGTGTGCAGAACGGTGCACTAGATGCTACTTGGGATCCTCTGTGGGACTGGCCTCCTCGGCTTTGTTCCCATTTTGGTCCTATAGGGACTTGCATACGGCCCAGAGGTCTCAATACATCCTGTCTCTACCCTGCCTTTCCTACTTTGAGAAGAAACACCTAGCCCAGGTGACTGAGATGGCTCATTGTAGCATCTCCAAGGACCACATTGCATTCCAGTTGAGCCTTGGACTCCAGTCAGTTTTCATTTATGTCTATTTGTTTCCTTGAGGTCTGTTAACACTGGGAGTAAAATCCCTTGTAATACTAGAACAGGTCCAAAAGGCGAGTGGATTTCTGAGTTTGAGGCTAGCCTGGTTTACATAGTAAGACTGTCTCAAAGGGGGGAAATTTTTTTAAACTGAGTGAGTCCTGGACTCAGCTGAGTTCAGAGGCCTATGATGGCAAAATGTTATTTACCCATGAAGCACTGTGCCAAGGTTGGTGGGGGGGTTGGTCAGTGGAGGAGACTGAGCATGGGTAGGATGCAGGTTGGAGGGTCTATGGTGATATTTTATTTGTACTGAAATGTGATTTTATTTGTATGTTAATAAATAAAGTTGCCTGGGGGTCAGAGCTAATAGCAAGCCATAGTGGGTCCATTGGCTAAGACCAGGCATTGAGGGTTCTCAGGACATGGTCCAGCTTAGATGCAAGGGAGGCTCCTCAGACACATGGAGCAGACCAAGAGGCAACCACTGAAGTAGTCACAAGTGTGTGGTTGGTTGCACTTGAGGTGGTCTCATCCAATCAGGTGTGGAAGGTGCAGTGTGAAGGCAAGAACTGGGGAGTGACCCCATGGTTGCCCCTGAACTGAAGGCCAGGTAAACAGAGGTGTGGGAGTTGAGCTCCAGGGTGATTTGGGAGGAATCAGTTATGTTTATTACTGCTGCTCTGGGATTTGTTCAGTGTGTTGAGACAGACTCTTACCCTGCAGTCTAGGCTGGCCTCTCAGCAGTCCACCTACCTCAGCTCCTCAGTGCTGGAATTAGAAGCTGAACGTTACAGTATCCAGAAGATTAGAGGCCAAGGACGACTGCAGCTAAATATCAGGTTCCAGGCCAGTCTGGGCTACATGAGACCTTGTCTTGTGTGTCTACACACACACCCCAAATAGTATTATTTTTCCCTTTTTTTTTTTTTTTTTTTTGAAACAAAGTCTCTTATGGCTGTCCTGAAACTCACTATGTTGACCAGGCAGGCTTCGAACTAGGATCCACCTTGCTTCTGCCTCTAGAGTGCTGGGATTAAAGGTGTGTGCCTCCACACCCAGCTAGGAAGATCATTTCAGTAAAATTCTGTTATTTTTTAGACAGGATCTTGTATATCCTGGGCTGATCTAACTCTCTTAAGTAGCTGGGGAGGATCTTGAACTTGTGATCCCCATGCCTTAACCCTGAGTAGCGAGGTTATAGGTGTGCACCACCTTGACCTGTGTGTGTCATGCCGGGCATCAAACCTGGGCTTCAGTTATGCTAGGCAAGCACTCTACCAACTGAGCTACACCCCCAGCCTTTTTTCAGTTCTGTTTTGTTGCAGGTGTTCAGAATTCCATATATCCCAGAATCCTCCAGTCTCTGCCTTCAGCTGCTGGGATCACAGGTGTGTCACTACACCCAGCTCTGAAGCTTGACCTTTAAGGGCTGCATGGCACTTCTGGGTACAGGTGGAAGAAACTTGTTTTTTGGGGTTTGTTTGTTTGGTTTTGGTTTTTGGAGCCAAGGTTTCTCTGTGTGTAGGTAGCCCTGGCTGTCCTAGAACTTGCTCTGTAGACCAGGCTGGCCTTGAACTCTGCCTGCCTCTGGGATTAAAGGTGTGCGCCGCCGCCGCCGTAGTGGGCACTGAGGGGAACAAGTCCACAAACACCATGTGTTTGCCTGTGTGGCCAGCTCTTCTGTCTGCGGAACTGCTGGATCAACAGGAGAGAGGCTGAGACTAGATAGAGCCTAGGACAGTGGCTCTCAACCTTCGTAACACTGCAACCTTTTAATACAGTTCCTCATGTTGTGCTGACCCTCCCCCACCATAAGATTATTTTCAGGGGGCTGGAGCGATGGCTCAGAGGTTAAGAGCACTGACTGTTCTTCTAGAGGTCCTGAGTTCAATTCCCAGCAACCACATGGTGGCTCACAGTCATCTAAAATTCGATCTGGTGCCCTCTTCTGGCATATAGGCAGAATTCTGTATACATAATAAATAAATAAAT
>CABHPP010109778.1:0-17167 GCA_902168425.1 Peromyscus attwateri | reverse complement strand
AAGGTCATCGCAACGAAGGTTTTGGGAACAGTAAAATGGTTCAATGTAAGGAACGGATACGGTTTCATCAACAGGTGAGATGCCGGGGTAGAGAGCTCGGGCCCGCCTCCTGCATGGGTAATCTCCGGGGCCGCGCGGTGCCACCGCGAGCCTGACAGGGAGAGGGGTTGGGAACGGTGGTGTTTTTTCCTTGGGTGACGGGATTAGTGGGTCTGTAGACCTGCTTTGTTTTGCCGTGAAATGCCAATCTTGAGCTAGCCTCAAAGCCTTGCCACAAAGCAGGTCAAGGCAAGCGCGGCACATGAACCATGCCTTAACAGTTAGTTACCTTGCATCAAACTGAGGCAACTCCAGGCTAAGCACGTTTTAACCTTGACATCCTTTTCTGCTTCGTTAAAATTGCTATGTAAGAATGTGACCCACTAATTAGCATACAGGTGATTTTTCACCTTGCTAACCTCTGGGGGAACGTGATTTGACATGTCAAGTGCCTGAGATGTTATCTGTACTGTAAGGTTATGTTGCCTTTGTTCAGTCGACTCAGATATGCAGTCCTTTTAGTACCTCGAACACATTTTCTATAGCCAAAGAGGGATCTTACTTGTCCAAACGGCAAATAATACATCTGAAGAAAATGGTTCTTCCTCAATTTTTATTTCTTCTACTTCCTTGTCAGGGAATCATGCTGATCAAATCAATTTTTGTTAAAGCTCGGCTGTAGCTTATTGGAGTGGCCTTAAGTCCTTGGGAACTTAACCTTGATCGTAGTTGCAAACTACATCTTCATAGATCCAGAGAATGGTTTGTAGCCCTTGGTGGTAAGTGCAGGCAATGCCTGCACTCTGGGCTCCCTTGTGAGCCCGGCATCTTTTTCAAGATGGCTGCCAAGGCTAGTGCAGTTGCATGGGTGTAGAGCACCGAGTGCCAGCAGCAATCCTGGCCGTACAGCTGTGAGACTTGGCGCCATTTCAGCATTTTCTCTCTTACATGCTTGCTTAGAAGGCGTTAAATAAGTAGATGGTGAAAAGAACGCTTAAGAGTGACAGAGTGCTTGTGAAGTGGACACTACCAAAATGGGCAGCTAGGCTTTTAAAAATAACGGAGTGATGAAAAACCGTTCATTGATGAACCACGCCGTGGTGTGAAAACACTCAAACAGAAGCGATTACAATCACCTAATGTCTGTTCTCTACAGTAGCAATTACAGGGAAACATTTTGTTTTTCCAGACTAGGATTTTCTACTGTCATAGGCTGTTTGCTTTCCTGACGAATGCTACATTTTCCATGCTTTGTTTTTCAATGGATTACTAGTGAGCAAAGAAGAAAATGTAATGCTTTGATGCTTGTGTGTAGTTGGTGTCCTGGTGGCTTTTAAGCTGACCATTATTCATTCTTTGGTGGAGGTTTCTATCCTAACAGCCCCAGATGATGCTGAGAATAGTCTGTGCACCCTACCTTCCAAAGGATTTTTTTTAACCCTTAGCCCAGTGCAGTTAGAGCTAACCCTTCTTGGCAGCCTTTCTAGTTGGGTAATTTGTGTGGGTTTTTTTTTTTTAATGCATTTAATAAATTTTAGCATTTGCCTAAAATTTGCACATTTTTTTTAAGCAAACAGTTCCTATCCAAGATGAGTTTACTGCAGTTTTATGTTGTGCATTGTGTAGATTATTATCTATGGCTGTGTTCTTAGTAGCAGCTTAGTTGATCATTCTTCCGGGCAAGTTAAATGTAATTGGCTTTTGATGAGCCTTTGTTAGACTATCCTAACCCCTCTTACTGATTTTACTGATTAAAATGTTCTTTGTTTCTAAGCAGACCATTATATTGATGCTGTGGTTTTTAAATGAGATATACTGTAAAGATTGGTTCCAGTGAACTAGAAGTTTGTCCTAGTCAAGGAAAAGTATAGACTGTAAAGTGGGAGATACGGTATTTGGAATGCATTGAATTCTGGATTATGTTTTCTAGGATCTTTAGCTATTTTATAATTCAAATATAAGATTTCATCTCATCTTTAAAGATAGGTTTGTTGCAGTCTGAATTATCACCTGTGATGCATTCTTACAACTTGGTTAGAATTCTTTGTTCCGTGGCTTTTTTAAAAAGTTCTGTTGGTTTTATTGTAAAATTTTCAAATAAAGGTGCTGCGGCTGTAACTCAGTTGGTGTAGAATGCTTGTCTATGTTCATAAAGTCCTAGTTTCCTCTGTAGCACTGCATAAAAACAGTGCTGCATGCCTGTAGTCCCAGGAGGCGGGGCACCAAGAGTCATGCTCTACTGCTCCTTAAGTGAGTTTGAGGGTAGCCTGCATTATACTTGATATATAGATATAGATATAGATATAGATCAAGACCCTGCCCCTCCTCCACTAGAAAAAGATAAATAAATCCTGGTGTGGTGGTGGTGCATGCCTTAAATCCCAATGCTCAGGCAGAACCAAAGAGCTTTTAAAGTAACCGAATTTTTAGTTTGTTAGAGGCATTATAATCTAGGAGTTAGAGAAAATTCTTCACTTTATCCTTTTGTATACCAGGTTCCCCCCAACACATTCCAAAAAAAAGTGATCATATAACTTAGTTTATTTGGATCCCTTCCAAGTTACTATTTCAGTTTATTAGATGCAGAGAATGGTCCATATTCCTGAACAGTTGTTAGAAGATATGCATGAATCAAGAGCATTTTTCAGTGGAATATGTTTCCTTTTTTTTCTTTTTCTTTTTTTTTTTTTGAGACAGGTTTCCCAGGCTGGCCTTGAACTCACAGAGATCCGCCTGCCTCGACTCTCTAGTGTTGGGATTAAAGGCGTGTGCCACCGCCGCCACCCGGGTTTTTTTGTTGTTGTCTGTTTTAGTTTTTATGGTAACAGAATTTAGGGGTTGGGGTTGGGGCTGCGATAGAATTTAAAATTCAGAGCACCAGAGGTGAACGGGTCCTGTTTGTGATCTCAACGTTTATGTAGGACATCACGTTTTTTTCCCTTTGAACCACAGTCTTGCAGTCTTGTGTGTGTGTGTTTGTATGTTGAGGGAATGCATTGCTCCAGCACTTGGATGCAGGTCAGAAGACAGGCTGCATCTGACTTTTACATGGGTTCAGTCAGGGCTTTGAGGGTTGTCAAGCCTGCATGGCAAGCCCTTTTCTCCAGCTGAGCCGTCTCCCTGGCCTGGTCTGTTCTAACTCTCTTATGTTGCTCATTACCGTTTCTGCTTGCCCTATAGGCCTTTTTAATCCATGCTCTAAAAAGCTTCACTCTATGTCCTTAATAGCAAACAGTGCTGTCAGTGTTAGTCTTCCTTTAGGGGGTCCTCCCTTTTGGGGTTTCTGTGTGTTTTAACTAATGACTGCAATAACAGTGATATGAATAGTTTTATTCAGGGCCTGTTACTGATTAAGATCTAATTGACTTAATCATAAAAGCCTTTGAGACTTAGGTACTATTCCTCAGAAACACAGGTTTGAATGACCTGTTCCATAAACAGGAAGTAGTAGAAGCAAGATTTGAACTTACAGTTTTGTGCTCTGGAGTATTTGTTCAACGACTGCTGTGTTGTACTCTCTTTGAAAATAGATCCTGGCCATTTTCAGTTTGGAGCTTGTCCACGTAGTTAAAGATAATTTAGTATGACTGGCTGTTCTTAGTTATTGAGAGACTTCATATATGAACTACACTGGAGGTTTTTAGTTTGTTTTGTTTTTTGTTTTTTTGCTGTCTAGTCCTCAGGGGTGATGGGTCGGTTACCTTTTACTGTATTCAATAAGGTCTGGAGTTTCCACAAGTTCTAATTAGTGTGCAGGTCAGCTTTACAATTAGAGAGCTTGCTTACTATCCCATACTGAGATTGAGGTGCAGTTGAGGAATGAAAGGAAAGAATATTGGCCCTCCTAGACCTTTTTGTTTTTGTTGATTTTTGGGGTAGTAAGAAAATGGGTCTTTGGGGGTGCTAGATTATAGGTGTTTCTCAACCAGAACGGTATTATCTTGGTTGTTTTTGAGACAAGGTTTCTCTGTTTAGCCCTGGCTGCCCTAGAACTCATTCTGTTGACCAGGCTGACCTCGAACTCAAGAAATCTGCCTGGCTCTACCTCCCAGTGCTGGGATTAAAGGCGTGCGCTACAACCGCCTAGCTGTCCTGGTTAGCTTTTATTGTAGACGATACAACCTAGAGTCACTTGGGAAGGGAGAAGCTCATTTGAAGAATTGCCATGATCAGGGAAGCCCCTGGCTGCCTCTGGGATTAAATGAAGGCAGGCACCACCACACCTGGCTTGGTATCCCTTTTTTTTGTTTTTTAAGGCTGCTTTTTACTACTTAGCTGAGGTTTCACTCTGGCAGGATGGGCAAGTGTCTTGGTCTTCATACTGCTAGGAAGCTGTGTAGTCAAAATGACATACAAATGACCAAAAATGACACGTTAAACAATACAAGAAAGCCTACTTGGGCACAGCTGTGAAGACTAACCCTTTTGAAGGTGCTTCAAGTACAAAGGGAATTCTGGGGGTGGGGGGAGTAGGGATTAGGGTCCAGCTCATCATGAACAGAAAGAAAATCACAGATTTTTTTGCCCAGGGATGGTAGCTTGAGTTTCACTGAGGAGAGAAATGAAGTTCTGGTTGCTGGCTTTGGTCAAAAGGCTCTTGCAGTGGTGGCATTCCTCAAGTCGGTCCACTTTCAGGTTAAGTAGCTAGTGTTTCTTTTGACCCTGTGGGAAGGCAGGAAGGAAAGAGCTGTAGATTGTGAAGATTTTGGCCAAGTCTCTTGGGCTTTTAAAGTCACCCTTGTTTCTATCTCAGTCTCTTAATGTGTGTCCACTAAAATATGTGTTGCACAAGAAGGTCTGAGGACTCCTTGACAGTGTTTAAAGAAGGGACATGCAAGAGGTTGACTTAATACTGGGACTCTTGGACTTGTTCACAACAAAACTTGAAGAGTGAGCTACCTGTGGGTAGTCACTATTCATTCACTCAGTCACTGACTTATAACTTGGAACAGAATCCTCATCTTGTGGTGGTTCTTTCCCTCTTTCTGCCAAGTAAAATCATTTGCTCTTAATTCCCCAGAAAGAGCAGCAAGTACATTAGCTTTCTGTTTTCCTTAGCCTGAGACTATGGTTGTGGAGTTGGGTGGCCTTCAGGCCTGTCTAGACCCTTGGAAGCGTGGTTGGTCATGTCTGAAAAAAGATGGTGTGTCTGCCTAGAGAGCAAGTAAGGATTAAGTGGGATTTGTGATTTTAGGGCAAGCTTTCAAGGCTTGGAAGTCATGGCAGCAGTTCTAATGGCCTGTAGAGCATTGTGAATGAACTTACGTTGTGTCTTATTTAAGGCAGTAAAGTATGTTAAAAAACAAAACAAAACAAAAAAAAAAACCACTTAATTTTTAGCTTTTAAATCCCCAGCACCATGATTGGATGATTTCTTTGAGAAAGTTCAATTTTTTTGTTGTCATTTTGTTCCTGTTGTTTGGGTTGGGGGTTTTTGTTTGTTGGTTTGGTTTGGTTGGTTAAGAACCTTGGTGGTGGTCTGGGTAGATTGGGTAGAATAGAAATAGTAATTGTAAGCTGGGCGGTGGTGGTGCACACCTTTAACCCCAGCACTCGGGAGGCAGAGCCAGGCAGATCTCTGAGTTCGAGGCCAGCCTGGTCTACAAAGCAAGTTCCAGGAAAGGCACAAAGCTACACAGAGAAACCCTGTCTTGAAAAACCTAAAAAAAAAAAAAAGAGTAATTTTAGAGAGCTAAGGTTTGAATGGTGGGCATATCCAGTAAATGCTTTCTAGTGTGGGGCACAGATGATAATGAAAGGGGGAATCTGCCTTTGTCCTCCTTGACCTACATCAGGAAAGCATATAGGGATTCTTGTTACTACTAGTCATCATCCAATTGTGTTTTAATCTCCCTTTAAAGGTTAAAATGTGGACTGGAAAAGGTGGCTCAGTGTTTACAAAGTACTGGATGTTCTTTTCATAGGACCCCAGTTCACTTCCTAACACCTGTAAACTCCAGCTTCAGTGAGATCTGACACCCACTTCTGGCCTCCCCAGGCACCTAGCACACACTAGCATTTACTCAGAAAGACATACAAGAAAGGCATGCAAGTACATATAAATGAAAATTCTTTTTGAAAATTATTTAGGTAAGGTAAGGTATTACATTTAAGGTAAAATGTAAGGATTTTTTTTTTTTTAATTCCAGTGTGGTAAGGGCCAGAGCCCCCATAAAGTCAGAAGTCAGTGCTATGAACAAATGGCAGCAGGTTGTATTTCAGTTCCCTGCTTTGTGAAGATGGTAAGGTGTAGTGAAAGTACTACCCCCAGTAGCTGTCAGGCCTACCTATGACCTGCCCCTGAGGCGGGGCCGAGACAGGAGCCCGTAAGACCCAAGATCTGGATGTGCTGGCTCTCTTGGTCCTGGTGATCCTGGATGCTGGATGGTAGACTGAGTGGAGTTCTCCAGAGAACCCAGTTGAACCGCACCTCACCTCTCCTGGATCCTGTAACCAACCCCTTTACTAGCTGTAAGTTATCCCCCAAAGTAAACCTCCTTTTGACTCAATAAATCCCCCAATAGTAGGGGTTAATGATGCTACCTATGTCGGAATTGTGGGTATTAAATGGCATATTTGAAACGCCTAGTGTAATGTTTAAAAGTTAATCTTCAGTAATCCAGACTGCTTATATGTGTGCACCACATGTTTGCCTGGTGCCCACAGAGACTATAAGAGGGCATTGAGTCTCCTGGATTCAACTGAGCCATCTCTATAGCGCCTACAGTATTTTCCTTTTGTAGGTAAAGTAAGGGGGTAGCTTTTCAAGGCTACAGGGCTAATGTTAGACTCAAGACAGAAAAGTCAGATTTCTTGTTAACCAGTTCAGTTCCTTAAATTAACTTGTCATTTTAATAAGCTGTAACTACATTGGTCTAAAGTGTTCAAACTGATGATATTTTAGCTTGGTTGAAACTGTTTTGTAACCGTCAAGCTTCTTCCTGACATCTACATACACTTTAATGATACCCCTCAGTCTAGTCACAAGACAATAGGGACTACTGTCTTATTGCTAGCATAATCCTATTTTTAAAAGCTGTCCTAACTAGATACATAACATTTTATCAGAAGTAAGTTCATACATAACTGTTTATTGTGGGCAAAAAAACAATACCCTTCCGAAGTTTCCTTTTCACTGAATTTAAAGCATACTCTGGATTTTTGAGACAGGATCTCTCTGTGTAGCCCTGGCTGTCTTGGACTCACAGAAATCTGTCTACCTCTGCCTCCCAAGTGTTTGTTTGTTTGCTTGTTTGTTTTTTTGGAGCTGAGGACCGAACCCGGGGCTTTGCACTTGCTAGGCAAGCGCTCTACCACTGAGCTAAATCCCCAACCCCCCAAGTGTTGGGATTAAAGGTTTACACCATCGTGTCCAGCTCATTCATTATTTTATTGCATTTATTTATTGGGGAGTTGGGAACATTTGGAGGTCAGAGGACAACTTACAGGAATTAGCCATTATGAGTTCCAGGAGTCAAACTCACATTGTCAGTAAGCACCTTTACTTGCTGAACCATCTTATTGGTCCCATCGGTTTAAAGCACATTAAAACAACAAATGACTAGGTTGGGTGAGGTGGTACACACTTCTATTAATCCCAGCACTTGACGCCGATCTTTTTGCTTCTTAACAGTTATGCCAATGGCATCTTTGGTTACTAAATGCTAAAATATTATCTAATACCAAGCCATTTCTCTGGCTTACTAATGGCGAAGAGGGTGGAATGGGTCACTAAAGGAAAGGAAGGAAATCTTTCTCCAGTGGTTCTTCAGGTTCCTAATGTTGTCAGCCCTGCCCACACTCAAAAGAGAAATGATTTCCCACTTAATCCTCACATTCAGTTTCCTCCATTTTGGTCCCAAGAAAGATAACTAAATATCTTCATTGGGTGGTCGTTTAGTGTAAGACTTGGTCAGTTCCTATTTGAACTTTGACCTAGCTAACTTGCTGGGCTCTGCTTATTCAGATGTTCCATTACATTTTATGCAATACTTTTACCACACCACATTCTTCTAATGAAAGACTGCCTGGTTTCCTGGTAAACTCCTGTAACTAATCCCAGGCAGCACTGTGGAAGCTGAAGGAGAACTGTCTGTCACAGGTTCAAGACCAGGCTGGACTTGAAGCTGTCAAAAAAAAAGCTTTGCTGGATATATTCACTTGATTAAGGATTGTGACATCTATGATGGCAGGTGAAGGGGGTGTTACTGGAGACAGGGTTAGGCACATAAGTACGGTGTAATGTACGTAGTTTACATTAAGTTTCATTCTCTGTGTTGTGTTTTCTAGAGAACTTTTTGTGGTCGTTTTTATTACCTTGGGGAATGTAGAGGTTAGAAATGAGGAGGAAGTGAGAATGACTCCATCTCTTAGTAATGCTGGCCTGCAGATAAAGGGGTGTGTGCTAGGTTATTGTTAATGTTTCATAGGGTAAGGAGTGGGAGGGGTGTCGCTTGTCACCTCTGTCCTTTGGAATTATAGCTCAGTTGGTTGCGTTGCCTTAGACTTGTTTGCTTTTCTTACAGGTGGGCTTATCTCTGTTTCCAACAGTTTAGGCTTTAAAACAATTCATGTAGCTTGTGGTTTCACTGTGCCTTTTTCCTGGTGAAGAAAGTAGAGCCGATCGATCACTAAAGGTGTGGAAATTTGTTTCTCCAGGTTCCTAATGTTGTCATCGCCCCTGCCCACACTCAAAAGATAGAAATGATTTTCCACTTAATCTTGGACAGTTAGGAAGTCTGGGAAAATCGAGGATGTCCATTGACCAGACTGTTTTTGGTTTTGTCTTTGCTTTTTTTTTTCTTTTTCTTTTTCTTTTTTCTTTTTACTCTCCCAAGACCGGTTTCTCTGTGTAACCTGGCTGACCTGGGACTTGTTTTGTAGGCCAGGCTGTTCTTAATCACTTTTAGGCAGTGAAACATACATTCAGCTTTTTCACTTGTTAATCTTGGTTCTGTCTTGCAGGAATGACACCAAGGAAGACGTATTTGTACACCAGGTGAGTGCTTACATTGATTCTCTGCACTTGTGGCTCAAGGCTTGTGAGAAGAAATGGTGGATGTGTTCTCAACCATGCTTCTTTGCTAAAGATTAAGTTCAAGGATGAGTTTATTTAGTTCCTGCATCTGAAAAGTAATCCCGTGATTAAAGTGTAGAGTGAAACATTGCACTGGAGAGTCCACTTAATTTCAAAAAGTGTTATGATTAGGAATTCCATTAATAATTTAAAACAACATTTTTAAATGTTGAATCTGTTCAACTGATGGCACACAGTTTTCTTTCATGCCTAGTTTCAGACAAATAACCACCATGAGTCTAAACTTGAATAATGTTGCTTTAAATACACAGAAACATTGGGAAGACATTTCCAGGTGCTGTTAATAGTCAGGTCCAACTTTGGTAAGGACAGATCTTTATAGGACAGAGCTACTAAACAGTTACTGAAGAAAATAGAAAGCTAACACTGTCTAGGATGGCTCTTTTTATTCGTTCTAAAAAACATTTTTTAAATAGTGGTGTGTTCCCGTTTTCACCTTTTAGCATTGGCTGGATATTTAAATCCTCACTAGTAATCCAACTTAAGTGGAAGGCATTGCAGCAGAATTGTAATTGGTCAGTAAATTACTTTAATTGGCTGCCAATGTTTTTGGAGAAGAAAACTTAGCCAAATAAACATACTGACTAGGAAAATGACTGGACATTGAGGATTTAAGAATTAGTGGTAAATGCTGGGCGGTGGTGGCACTCACACCTTTAATCCCAGCACTAGAGAGTCAGAGCAGGCGGATCTGAGTTCAAGGCCAGCCTGGTTTATAGAGGGAGTTCCAGGACAGCAGGGCTACACAGAGAAACCCCGTCTTTCTGGGGGGGGGGGGGGAATTATTGGTAAAGTAAGATGCTGCCGAGTGAGTGAGTGGTACACTGCCAGCGTTAGACTTGTCTCCAAGTGAAGTGGGTTAGGAAATAACGTCACTTCCTGTGTGCTTCCAGGTGATCAGCTTTTCACTAGGACTGTTGAAATATCCACTTGTGTTGAAGGTTATTTTAAGAATTTCAACCTTCTATTATTTGTTTATTTATTTATTTTAGTGGGGTTTTTTTCCCCCTTTTTTAAACTGACTGGAGATCAAAAGACCTAGCATCAGTTTCAGCTAAGAGTTTGAGTGGCTGCATCCTCCTTAGGAGAGGTGGTTAACAAACAGGGTAGCATTTTGTAATTCTTTGAAGTGTCCTACCTACACAGCATACATTGAGAGTCAGAAGGGGAGGCCCTGTAGATTTCTAGTATGTTCAAAACCCTATGGAATGTAAGTATGCAAACATTCAAATTCTAAATGTAATTTAACTGCTTAGACAAAATGTAACCTTTAAAAGATTAATGTTCTTGTTTGGCTAAGGTGACTCTTACCTGTTCTTGTAACAAGTTCTTGTTACAAGAAATAATATGCAGATGTAACAGACAAGAAGCAACAAGGCTTATTAGTCTTGTTGCCACTGACAACCATGAAAGATCAGAAAGGGGCTAAAGATGTTGACTAACCTGTTTGGGGATTTTAATGCATACTTCTGCTATCCCTTATGACTGCAAATAATTGAGAGTTGGCTAAATATAAAAGGTATGAAACTACGACAGTTCAGATGACAGATGAGATCAATTATTTGACTCAACTCACCCAGTCTTACTATCCCACAAGGTGTCACCAATATGCTTTCCTATTTATTTTGCAAGCGGTTTCAACATAGAGTTGTTCTTGGGACTTTGGCTGCTCAGGTTGTGGTGGTGTATCAAGTAGACTGCAGTTCTGGGCACCGGAGCTTAATTGGCCTCAGATTTGTTGGTTGTCCGGCCTTCTCTGGAATGGAAATGCATGAGTGATCCTGTAATGGATACTGCTGTGATGTGGAATGAACGTGGGATTTGGAGTCCCAAGACATGGATTTAGAAAAGTTCCCCTGCCACTTAATAGCTGTGTGACCTTGGGCACTTCATAATTTTTTAAGCCCTATATAATGTAAGACTTAACTGTTTCCTGGGGAGATAATAACCAATAGTCTCATACAGAGAGAGCAATATAAGAGTGGCATAGATACACGTGAAATGCATTTCCTTGGAAGTACTCATAGACAGGCTGGAAGGGATTTTGGTTGACATTTGTAATTGAGTTTGATATGGTAAAGGGACAAGAGTTGGTATGGTCAAAGTTGAAGCATGTAAAACTAAACTCGCCTGTCATCTAAACTGGCCGTGTGTCGGGCTAGCTTCTACTATTAAGTGCAGTCTTTGGGGGATAGATGGAGGTCTTATTTTGTTCCAAGCTTTATATGTGATACTTTTGCAAAAAGCATCTTAAAACACTTTGTTGTCTGTCTTGGGTATTAAATTACTTTAGTTTTGTAAATAGTGATAAAATGCTGGGGTCTTGTAAGATTGGAGTCTTTTGGTAGAGGTTGGGGGTAACATTGGTCCCTGGTTCCTAAACTATTGACAGTTTGGTCTTATATAAAGCAAATATTAAGTGTCTATCCAAGCTAAATGATATTGACGGTGGTACATTTTAAATGAAAAAGCACATTCTTCTCCCCTGTTAATCTATTTTTGGAATGATGTTACTAGACTGCCATAAAGAAGAATAACCCCAGGAAGTACCTTCGCAGTGTAGGAGATGGAGAGACTGTGGAGTTTGATGTTGTTGAAGGAGAAAAGGTGAGGATGCTTTTTGTGTAAAGGTTTGACTTCGGTATGGAAATAATGTGGAGATGTCATCCATTAGGATGGTGGCTCAAATTGGATGGATGATGTGTTCTGGTGACTACATGAACACAGGTGCATCAAGCCTAATGTGCTGGCTGCAGTTAGAGAAGCAGTCCCTTCAGAAGAGTGAGGAGCTGATGATGGAGTCATTCCCATGCACCCTTTGCCCATGCAGACAACCTCCCTCCATTTTGTTTGCTCTTAGGTTGTTTGTTTTGTTGTTTTTTTTCCCCTCCCCAGCTTGTGTGAAATTTATTGAATATTTGGATTTCGTTTGTTATTCTCAATAAATAATGGCTTTTGTAGGGTGCGGAGGCAGCAAATGTAACAGGCCCTGGTGGAGTTCCAGTTCAAGGCAGTAAATACGCCGCAGACCGTAACCATTATAGACGCTATCCACGCCGTAGGGGTCCTCCCCGCAATTACCAGCAGAACTACCAGAACAGCGAGAGCGGGGAGAAGAACGAGGGGTCGGAAAGCGCTCCTGAGGGCCAAGGCCAACAACGCCGGCCCTATCGCAGGCGGAGGTTCCCACCTTACTACTTGAGGAGACCCTACGGGCGTCGACCACAGTATTCCAACCCTCCTGTGCAAGGAGAAGTGATGGAGGCAAGTGTCAGTATGTATGGAACAGCATTTTTGTGTTGTCTCTTTTGTGTCCTAGGAATGGAACCCAGGGCTAGGTGAGTGCTACATGAGAACCAACCCAACTTAACTCCTTGTAACAACAGCTTTTGAGAGGACTGTATGTTAACTAACTCCTGGAAATTTTCCCAGAAATTAACTAACCTGTTACCCACAGAATGCACTTTTGAATGTGAAGAACCACCAAGCTTGTTAATTTATGGTGTGATCATAATTATTAGATAATGTTGCCCTCAAGAATTGGAATTTGCCAGGAGGTGGTGGTGCATGCCTTTAATCCCAGCTCTCTGGAGGACAGCCGGGGGCTTTGTAGAGACCCTGTTTTAAAGTAACAAAGAAACAAAAGTTTGAAGTTGCCTAAGTGGGATTTTGTTCTTGTTATTAATAGACTTTAATTTCTGGTGTCTTTTCAGGGTGCTGACAACCAGGGTGCAGGAGAGCAAGGTAGACCAGTGAGACAGAATATGTATCGGGGTTACAGACCACGATTCCGCAGGTATGGTCCATCATAACCTGTTTCTGTTAGATTCTTCAGCCAGATGTTAGGCCTCTCCAGCATCCTGAGTTAATACTCCACATTCTCTTTCACCAATGCATAAGAACTGATCCTCAAGTGAGTACTCTTTGAGAACATAGTCTTTGCGTCTTCCTTTGGCACTGCTTTAAAACAGCTGATGTGATTGAGATCTACTTTGGGTGGGGTTTTTGTTTTTTAAAGCAAGGGTGTGGAAATGCCAAATTTTCTATCCCTGAATGGGTAAGAAGAGTATTTCAAACGACAGTATCTAAAACATGGCTTGCTTAGGAGAGAAGAAAGGTAAGGTTAACCTAGTAAGCGTTAGGAGTGTATGCTGCCTGTTACAGCATCCAGGAACCAACCTGAACCCAAGTAGAGCCTGTCTACCTATTTAAGTATAGAAAGTCTTGATTAGTAGGTGTTTTAGGTAAAAGGATCTATTGGAATAATGGAGGAAGTTTCAAAGTTGCTAGTGGCATATAATGCAGTGAGAGGTCTCATTCATGACTGAAGCTTTAGGGGTTCGAGAACACAGATTATAGAGCTATGTAACAACAGTTAGTGCTCCACACACGTGGAGCACTTGCATTAGCAGCCAATTTCTCACCCTGTCCAGAATTTGGGATTGACCCCCATGACCTCTTGTCAGGAAGATAAAATATCCCAGCCTTTTTTCCCCTCAGTTTTTTAAAATAATAGTCTTTCACTGGATCATTGATTGAGCTAGACTGGCTGACCAGTGAACCCTGGGTTTTTACCCCTGGTGCTGGTATTACAGACATTACCACCCAGCTTTTTGAGTTTTTGTTTTTTGTTTGTTTGTTTGTTTTGTTTTTCAAGACAGAGTCTCTATGTATCCCTGGGCTGTCCTGGAACTCACTCTGTAGACCAGGCTGGCCTCAAACTCGGATCTGCCTGCCTCTGCCTCAGGCATGTGCCACCACTGCCCAACTACCACCCAGCTTTTTATGTGGTGCTGGTGATCTGGACAAAAGTTCTCAGACATGGTTGATGGGCAAGCATTCTCCCCAGCTCCTCCTCTGGCTTTTGTTTGCTTTTTTGAGACAGAATGTAACTAAGTTGCCTGGACTGCTAGCCTCATACTACCAGCCTTCCTGCCTCAGCCTGAGTGGCTAGGATGAAAGGCATGCACTACCGCACCCAACATGGCCATAGTCTGCGCTTATGTGCCTTGTGGTGGTTCGATTTTTATTTTTGAGGCAGGCTGTCGTGTTAATTCTGACTGGCTGGCCCAGAACTCATTGAAGTTGCTCCTCGGGGCTGGGATTAAAAGAGTGCACCACCATACCTGCTGTCTGTGTTCTGTTCATTTGTTTTGAGGCAGGGTTTTTCTATGGAACCCAGACTGGCTTCAAACTCAGATCCAGATCTGCCTGCCTCTGCCTTCTGAGTGCTAGGATTAAAGGGTGTGCCTTGCCCTGTGTTTTTGGTTTTCGAGACAGGGTTACTCTGTGTAGTTTTGGTGCCTGTCCTGCATTCTAGTCTGGCCTCAAACTCACAGATATCCACCTGGCTCTGCCCCCCACCCCACCCCCCCAATGCTGGGATTAAAGGCATGCACGAGATCCAGGAAAGAACAGTTAATTGTGGGTGCTTGGGAACTGAACCCAGCAAGAACAAGAACTCTTAACCACTGGGGCATGTGGACAGCTCCCTGGTGACTATTATTTTATTGTGTTGTCCCTGTGCTGAATTCTTCATGTCCATCTTTGATGGTGATGACTCAGTGTTTTTAAGATGACATGGAAATTCATCTGTACTGCACCCATTGCCACATCGTAAGTATAAAGCTGCTCTCATAGCAGTCTGTACGTTAGTCTGCAGGTGTCAGGAACACAATCTTTGGTTTATTTTATTTTTTTACATTGTAGGATTTAAAAGTCTCTTGCTAGTTTCACTGGTATCTTGAGCAAATACCTTTTGGTGGTATTTTTACTTAAATGCCTTCTATAAAGATAGAGATACTGCCAGACGGTGGTGGCGCACGCCTTTAATCCCAGCATTTGGGAGGCAGAGAGAGGCAGGTGGGTCTCTTTAAGTTCCAGGACAGCCAAAGCTACAGGGAAACCCTGTCTCAAAAAGCCACAAACATACATACATACAGGGAGAGAGAGAGAGAGAGAGAGAGAGAGAGAGAGAGAGAGAGAGGGGCAGACGGATAGATAGATGGATAGAAAGATAGAAAGATTGAGCCTTGCCTGCCTCCATACACAGGCTTTTGTTCTGTATTTGTTACAGCTAATGTTTCTAGTTTTTTTTAATTATTTTTGTAAATCTTTTGGGTTGTTTTTCTTCATGTGTATGAATGTTTTCCCTAAATGTATGTCTGGTGCCATGGAAGTCAGAAGAGGGTGTGGATTCTCCTGATGGGATGGTGGTTCTCTGTGAACAAGTGTTCTTAACTACAGAGCCATCTCTCCAAACCCTTGAATTTTATGATAAGATTTCTCTTTAAAGCTTGCACAAAGGGTAGGATTTTCCAACCATGCAACAAATTGGTCATTTCTCAGTGGATGGCTTATCAGTTTAAATGTTAAAATAGTAAATGAAACATGCTGTCCCTCCTCATGTACAAGTACATGGTACAAAATTGTACTTGTGTTCATGAGCAAATTGAGAGGAATCTTAAGATACGTGGAAAGTATAGCTACTTATGATGGAAAGGAGCTAAAAAGACAATGTGAGATCAAGGGTTTTAGTGTATGAGAAATGGAAATGATAGGTAGGAAGTATAGTGGAAGAATGGTTATTGGCAAGAAAATAAGTTGATTCAAAATGTATAGAATGAGTGTGAGTGCACCAGCATTGGTCGTTCCAAACAGCATTGGTCATTCCAAACAATTTGAGCAACAGGCTCAGATTTACTGGCCTTGGTTTATATGAATGAGAGAATATGCTTTTTACACAGTATCATCCTACTTGGCTTTTAGAAGTAACTTACATTTTGTCTTTGCTAAACTGACTGAAAGATCACCTAAAAGAAAATGGTGCAACCAAGTACCAAGTATTACCACTTGTGGTTGGGTTAAAGGAAAAGCTGTTCTCCTTTCTAGATTATTATATAATGTTCATTTCAGGGGCCCTCCTCGCCAAAGACAGCCTAGAGAGGATGGCAATGAAGAGGACAAGGAAAATCAAGGAGACGAGACCCAAGGTCAGCAGCCACCTCAACGTCGGTACCGCCGCAACTTCAATTACCGACGCAGACGCCCAGAGAACCCTAAACCACAAGATGGCAAAGAGACAAAAGCAGCCGATCCACCAGCTGAGAATTCGTCCGCTCCCGAGGCTGAGCAGGGCGGGGCTGAGTAAATGCCGGCTTACCATCTCTACCATCATCCGGGTGAGTAGTTACCCTCTGGCCTCTACTGCACTGTACTCTAGTGCAGAAGAAACTAAAAACAGTAATAGAGTAAGACAAGCCATTTAATTAGTTCATTCGCTCTAATCCAAGTTAGACAAAATGTCTCCCTTTAGATCAATTTGACTATGAGCTTGTGACTGTTTCTGAACCAATCATCTCTGGTCTTGACAGAAAGCTAATAAGCAGTCTTGCTCCTGATGCTCTCAAGATTAACGTGCGTTTTCAAGAAGGTTTTTGAAAAGTAATCTTGTAAGGTGTAATAGTGCCCACCTTTAATTCCAGTGCTAGAGGCAGAGGCAGGCAGATCTATGGGTTCCAGGGAAGCCAAGGCTACACAGAGAAATCCTGTCTTAGAAAGCCAGGGAGGGGAGTCTTACCTCTGGTTCTGGGGTTGCCATTTTCTCCCCTTTTGTATATAGTGGTTAAAGTGTGACTGATGTGCCCCTAGAGTGTGGTCCACTGTGTGAAGACTTCAGAGGATAGTAAATACGAGTCTTTTCTTTGCAGTTTGGTCATCCAACAAGAAGAAATGATATGAAATTCCAGCAATAAGAAATGAACAAAGATTGGAGCTGAAGACCTTAAGTGCTTGCTTTTTGCCCGTTGACCAGATACACTAGAACTATCTGCATTCTCTATGCAGCATGGGGTTTTTATTATTTTTACCTAAAGATGTCTCTTTTTGGTAATGACAAATGTGTTTTTTAAAAAAAAAAAAAAAAAGGTCTGGTTTTTCTCAATACACCTTTAATGGTTTTTAAATTGTTTCATATCTGGTCAAGTTGAGATTTTTAAGAACTTCATTTTTAATTTGTAATAAAAGTTTACA
>CABHPP010109777.1:0-14088 GCA_902168425.1 Peromyscus attwateri | reverse complement strand
CACGCCTTTAATCCCAGCACTTGGGAGGCAGAGCCAGGCGGATCTCTGTGAGTTTGAGGCCAGCCTGGGCTACCAAGTAAGTTCCAGGAAAGGCGCAAAGCTACGCAGAGAAACCCTGTCTCGAACCCCTCCCCCCCCCCAAAAAAAGAAAAAAAAAGAAAAAAAAATGACCATCAGGTAGGACTTGCTGTGGGTTGAAAGTGATGTGTTTGGTGTTGAGATGGCACAGTGCTTTTCCCACCATGGTGTTTTGTATCCCTTAACATTGTGAGTCCAGACATATCTTTGCCTCCTTAAGTTGCCTCCTTGAGGATTTGGTGACAGTGCCAAGGAAAGGAAGAAATACAGGACTTAGGAGGCTCATTGCTTTCTCTGTTCCTGCTCTTGGGAAGCAAGGTTGGTCACTTTAGGTTGAAGACATTTTTCAGAGTTCTTGGATTATTCTGATAAAGTGGGTTGTTATTGTTTTCATTGAGGTGACAAAAATACCCATCCAAAGCAACTGAAGAAAGGGCTTATGTTGGCTCCCAGTTTGAATGTCCAATCCATCATGGAGGGGAGGGCATAACTCAAGGACACAGGCAGAATGTGACCAGATCCTTTGCCAAAATGTAACAGGAATGACTCTTGTCCAGCTCCTGACAGAGTCTTTGTTCCCCGCCGAAATCCCACGAGCTGCTTCCGCTGTCCACATTTTTTCTTGGCATTCTGGTGTGGTTGTTATATTGTGCATCCTAATAAACTTATCTGGGGTCAGAGGACAGAACAGCCACTAGATAGACATAGAGGCCAGAAAATGGTGGCACACACACCTTTAATCCTATCACTTGGGAGGCCGAGATCCATTTGGATCTCTGTGAGTTCAAAGCCACACTGGAAACAGCCAGGCATGGTGACACACACCTTTAATCCCAGGAAGTGAAGGCAGGAAGCAGAAGGGTATACAGGGCATGAAAACCAGGAAGTAGGCCTTTTTAAGCTTTTAGCTTTTAGCAGCAGTTCAGCTGAGATCCATTTGGATGAAGACTCAGAGGCTTTCAGTTTGAGGAAACAGGATCGGCTGAGAAGCTGGCGAGGTGAAGTTGGCTGTGGCTTGTTCTGCTTCTCTGATCTTTCAGTGTTCACCCCAATAACTGGCTCCTGTGTTTTTTTATTAATAAGACCCTTTAAGATTCGTGTTACATTCTGGTCTTTTGAACTCTCACCAGATTGGCCCATTAGGCTCTGCTCACAACATTCTATGTTTTCTGAGCTCTATCTCAGCCATTTCTCCCATAAAACCAAGTCCAAAGGCCTAAAAACCACACGGCCAGGTTTACTGTACCAATTTTCTGTTAGTTACTTTTCTCGCTGTTGTGACAAAATGCAGGACAAAGACAAGTTAAGAATGAAAACAGAAAGGGTGTTGATTTTACTGTTGTGGTATGTGTTTATATGTGTGTGCATGAGTGTATGTATGCATGTGTGCTTCTCTGTGTGTATGTGTGCAGGTATATGTGTGTGTATGTGTGTGTGCGTATGTCTCCGTACGTATGTATGCGTGTATGTATGTGTGTGTTCCCTCCCAGTTTGAGGGTATGGTCTATCTTAGCATGGGGCAGCTGGTCACATTGTATCAGTCAAGAAGTGGAGAGAGATGATTGCTGTGGAGTGTCTTTCTGTATGCTGTGAGTATGTGTTGCTCTGGTTGGTGGATAAAGCTGCATTGGCCTATGGTAGGGCAGGACAAGGTGAGGCAGTACACTCAAACTGAAGAAGAGAGGAAGAAAGAGTCAGGGAGATGCCAGCTGCTGTCCAAGGAGCAACAAGGTGCCAGCAGACTGGTAACATCACAGCCACATGGCAACATATAGATTAATAGGAATGGGTTGAGTTAAGTTATAAGAGATAGCTAACAAGCAGCCTGACCCATAGGCCATACAGTTTGTAAATAATATAAGTCTCTGTGTGTTTACTTGGGACCAAGTAGAGGGACATGGATGGGAGAGATTGGGAGAGATTTGTCCCGACCGCAGGCCAAGCAGGACCAGAGAAACTTCTGGCGACAGATGATTGCTTATGTTCAGCTCATTTTTCTGTTTTTATTTGGTTGGAGGTCCCACTCGATGGAATAGTATTGCACCCCCACAATTGGGTCTTCCCACTGTAACTGAACTTTTTGAGGAATACTCTTGAAGACACACAAAGAGGTATGTTCCCATGGTGATTGTAAATCCAACCAAGTTGACTCGGAAGGTTAATGACCACGTGGTTATTTGAGCAATTGATGTGAAAATTAAAGTGGTATAGCCCTAATTGTGCCTGAAGGTGGCAATATGATTGATCACACTTGTAAAACTATTTTAGTTGATAGTTATTTTTTTATTCATCTATTTATTTTACATCCCAGCAGCAGCCTATCCCCCAATCCCCCCCTCCTAGTCCCCCCCCCCCCCCTCCCCCCCCCCCCCCCCCCCCCCCCCGACTCCTACCTCACAATCCCCTCCTCTTCCATCTTCATCCAGAAAAGATCTCCCATGAGTACCAATAAAACATGGCATATCTAGTTGCAGTAAGACTAAGCACCTTCCCATGTATTAAGACTGGGCAAGGTGACCCAGTATGAGGAGTAGGGTCCTAAAAGGCAGTAAAGAGTTGGAGACAGCCCCTGTTCCCACTGTTAGGAGTCACATAAGAGGACCAAGCTACACAACTGCAACATATATGCAGAGGGCCTAGGTCTGTCCCATGCAGGCTCCTTGGTTGTCCATTCAGGCTTTGCAAGCCACTATGAGCCTAGGTTAGTTGATTGTGTGAGCTTTCCTGTGGTGTCCTTGACCACTCTGGCTCCTATACTCCTTTTCTCCTCCTCTTCTGCAGAATTCCGGAACTCACACCACCAACTTCAGATATTGCAATTATTTTACCAAACGAGTACATTTAGGCTTGGAAGTAGCACTGAGGCTGGAGAATAAAGAAGGAGCCAATCTAAGATTTAAAATTTGCTTGAGGACTTCAGTGGTAAGTAAATGGTAAAGCAGTTGTTGAGAATGCTTGTGGCTCTTGGTTTGATTCTTATCACCACCACTGCCACCAACCTCACCACCACCACCACACCACACACACACACACACACACACACACACACACCACACACACACACACACACACATACCACACACACACATACCACATACACACATACCACACATACCACACACACACACACACACACACACACACACCACACATACACCCTACACACACACACACATCACACATACACTACATACACACACCATACATATGTATATATACCCCACATCACACAGACACAGACACACACAGACACAGACACACACAGACACAGACACACACAGACACACACACACACACACACACACACACACACACCACATGTTGTGGTAACTCCCATCCATAAAATTATTTTTATTGCTACTTCATAACTATAATTTTCCTATTGTTATGAATCATGATATACATGATAGACATGAAATATCTGTGTTTTCTGATGTTCTTAGGCAATCCCTATGAGAGTCCTTCAACCTCCACAGGGGTCGCAACCCACAGTTTGAGAACTCCTGATTATGGACCAAATACCCATAAGGTTCTTTCCAAAGTAACTTTGTCTGCATAGTTTTTACAATGTTGTACTATGTCTTTGAATACAAAGGTTATTATCTTTTAAAATTATCCTCATTTTAATACCACAGAAGATGCATTTACAGCTAATTGAAATTATTTAATAAGGAATTTGTACCATTAGTACTTCCATATTCCTAGCTAAAGAATTGCTGAAACATTAGCATTAGCAAATTAAAGCATTTTTTTTTGCTCACATTATTCTGGTTTCTATATTATTTTAAAAAGGTATGACTTTGATCCTAAATCCTTGGGAATATGTCAGCCTGATGCTCCAGTATAGAAGGAATTCCTGATGTTACAAAAGCCTCCAAAATTCTTGTTTTGATTTGAAATGGTCAGCACGGACCTTATTGTTGGCTCCTGTTTTCTTAGTCTCTCATTCCTTGTTTTCATCTACAAAGTTCATTTCTTAGGTATATTATCAAAACCGCATCTGCTTATAGGATGTGAAAGGTTATAAAATGTAGATATTTATCAATTGATTATAATCAATTCTTCTCTTTAGTAGTTTTTTCTTCTTACAAAAATAGTTTTATTGTTTTCCTCTCATCCTCTCTGACTACAGAGTATCACAATAAGTGGTTATTTTGTTTGTGATAATTCTTGATATGCCTTAGACTCAAGTCTTATTATCACAGCAGGGTGTCGCTCTATTTTGCTTCTTTCAGATGCTCTTATTGGAATAGTTATATTTCAGACAGAAAAAAATTGAAAGAATCAAAACATCAAGAACAAGTGGTCATTACTTCGTTTTCATCCAATTATATCACATACTTGAGTCTCTTCTCTAAGGTAGTATTATCTACCTAATGAATTAATTAATTGGTATACAAATATAGTAAGAAGGATGCAGTTATGGAAACTTTTATAGAACGATTAGAAGCTAAGTATATGCTTTTGACAATAGAACCATGCCAATATCTGAATATTATAAACAACCTAGTGGGTTAATATTTACAGGCTGTATTTTAGCGATTATCAAGTACATAGGTTGATTATAAGCAGTCAATTTAGAAACAAGCACTAGAAAGCATCAATTCTAATCTAAAGATTTTTTTATTTTACTATATTCAGAATGTTTTATTAAAATTGTTCAATACTCAGTTTCTTTCTTGTCACTTTGAAGATTTCTGTCATGAAAACAGTAATTCATTTATCAGATATTTTGAAATTGTAGGCTTCTGTGGCTATTATATTTTATCTCATTACCAAATAAAACTTATGTCCCCATGAAGTAGTTTTTATTGTCCTAGAAGTTTCTAAGTATTTTGATGTGTTGACTAATTTGTCAGTTGACAGCCTATAGGATGTTGTGGCATACAGAAGTGAGACATGCCTTCCTTGGTGCCAAACCTCACATATACATTAGCCTTGTACTTATCTTTTCTGTTGTGGAATTTGCTTCAATTCTGAGATATGGTCATTGCTTGTCTAGTCGAGCACTTAGCCAAGATATGCGAGGTCTATTTCACTGAGAAGGTCTGCGGTGCTTACATGTAAACCTTAATCAGTGTATGTGCCTTTTCCCAGATGTTAGGTATCTAGAACATGTCAAGAAGCACATTCCACTTCCTTTCCCAAAGCTCGCGGAAAGCCGTCAATAGCTATGTGTGTGCATGTATGCATGTTTGTGTGTGTGAGAGCACATTTCCTCATTCCAGAGTGGCTTGAATGACTCTGAGATATACTTCCTCAAGTTTCCTAGGGATCTTTAATCACTGGCTCTAGTAATTAATAACTTTGGTTACCTTTATGCCTACTTATCAGTTTCTCTTCTCTTTTCTCTGTATCCACAATACATTGCCGTTCTGTTTCTTCATTCTACCCAGAGTTGTGTGACTGACTTTGGAAAGTACCTCTTGTTATGCTGTGTCGTTAGACTTCCTGGGATCCCACCAGCAGGCATATGCTCATTAGGATTTTGCTTTACTGTGACCAAACACCCAAGAAAAACGGTTTAAAATATGAAAGATTTATTCGGATGCATGGTTTCAGAGGTGTTGGTCCAGCGTGATAGGGAGGCATGACAGAGCAGAACATTTTACATTATGGTGACAGCCAGGAAACAGACAAAGGAAACAGGACAAACCCAAGGCAAGACACAGCCCCCAGGGATGGGCTGAGAATGTCATTCCTTCAACTGGGTCCCTCCTCCTACTTTTCACCACCTCTCAATAATGCCATTGTAAAAACCTTTAAGGTACCAGTCCATTCATTAAATCACAGCCATAATGACCTAATTCTCTCTTGATAGGCTTTCACAGATACACCCAGAGGTATGCTTTACAAATCTTCGGGCTATTTCTTAATCCAGTCAAGATGACTATTAAGATTAACCATCACGTGGCCTGGCTTTGGAAGTACCAGGAAAATCAATCCCAGTTTGTCTCTATTGTAACTTAGCTTCACCTTCACAGCTCCATGGCACAACTTTCTCAGGAGTGCCATGCAGAGAATCCAGCTATAATGTACATCATTAACCTCAACAGCTTTTGGTAGCTCTGACACACACCTCCATGCTTGTTAAAGCAGCACAACTCAGACACATAGCCAAGTACTGCTGCCAGCTCAAGTTGCCCAGCCCAAAGGAGCAGGTCCTTTGGACTTCAGACTCTTCAGCCTTGTACGCCTCTGTGGCTAAGCCTGGGAAAACATTTTCCCAGTGTGACCATTTTCCAGCAGAATACCTTGAAGTGTTTACACTTTCAGGCACTCTTCTTTCACATGTGTGTTGACTGTCGGACCCCGGAGCTCTCTGAGGGTGCAGCCTTGTTAATTCACCATTTTTACTGTTCCAATGCAAAGTCTGTGCTTGCTCTTTAACTGCGGCAGTGACATCCTTAGGAACTACAAATGCTCTGTCCACGGTGTTACTTCCTCTCACGTACCTTTCCTTGCCGAACTGCACATTATTCATAGTTTTCTGCCCCCCTCACTGCTCAAGTGGCAAAGAGTAGCGAGCAGTAACTATAGAACAGCCTGAATACTACCCTATCACGACATTTCTGCCACCATGGGAATTGGTCCTCTACTTCTGAATTCATTCTCCCTCAAGTTCGAGGCCACAGACAGAGCTCAAGTGGGTGTTTTGCCAGACTATGACACGGATGGTCCTGAGAGTCCTTGTTCCCCTTGAAAACTTCATGAGCACAGACATGACTGACCACTTTTCTACAGGTATTTTGGTTTTCCAGAAGGGCCTATTAAGCGCTGCTGGCAGCATTCTAGGGCTTCTCTAGCCCACGGCTCCCAACTTTAAATCAGTTCGGAAGGCCCCCCATGAACCACAGGATCAGGTCCATTCCAGCAAAGACCTCAATTTTTGGTCCTAGTTTTCTGTATTAGTGTTTTTTTTTTTTTTTTTTTTCTCTTCACATTGTTATGACCAAGTACCTGACAGTAGTGTAGTGGCTTCAAGGGTGAATTATTTATTTAGGCTCATGGTGTGAGGTGACACAGACCTCTGCTTCACAGTAGCAGGAGGCTTGGTGGTGGTGGTGGTGGGTCTGTGACAGCTGCTTGCTGACAATTTAGTGGGCCAGGAAGCAGAGATGGGACAGAGAGTGAGGACAAGATATAAACTCCAAGGTTCTCCCCTAGCAACCCATTTCCTCCAGTCGGGCATCTATTGTCAAGAGTTCTAGAACCTCCCAAAACGCACTGTCAGCTGGATGCCAAGTGGTCAAACACATGAGCCTGGGAGGGACATTGTTCTATCCACGCTGTAACAGCTTCTCTTTCTTCATGCGGCCTCGCATGACCTTACTTACAGCAGCTTCCAAGTTGGTAGAAGAGGGAGCTGCAATGCATCTTGGGGTTGTTGCTCTGAAGTCCTGGCGACAGGCAATCCCCTCACTGCCTTAGCTTTCACACTTAATTTTTAGACGGCGCTGATTTAAGGAAGAAGGAGATAGATTCTTCCTGTTGATGGAAGGAGTTGCATGCCTCTTCAGGAAGCAGGGAAATTGCTGAAGATTGTATACCCTAATATCTAGTCATCTTCACTGGTGGTCAACAGCCTATGGTTTCTACTATCTTAATTACTCAACTCATTTTTGGCCAGAGGTTTTTCTCTCCATTTTCATGGAATGTTCATCCTATCAATGTTGATCATATGCTGTAGCCTTCTTCAACACAGACTCCCCAGGGCATTGCAGAATCTGTGGGTACACAAGGAGAGGACTGTCCTATATGACTGCATTGATTTCAATAGTACTTTTGTGCTTGACATTCTAATTAATTATTTAAACCAGTCGTTGCAGACATGCCAAATAATATGTATTAAACCTACCAAATATGTATGCATAACTGGAAACATAGCTGCAACTAGTCAAGTGTTCTTGTCATTATAATCCCACTTCTTGGCATTTAATAAGAGCAATGCAAGGCCTGAAGTTAGAATTAGCTACTTGCAAATTTTTGCTTCATTTTCTTAGAATTTTAGGGGTGAGAAATCTGAGAAGTTTGCTGTTAGGCCTCTACAGTGGCTGCTTAAAGGGTTTATTGGCTTTCTCCTTGGGGAGACCTGTCAAGCATTTCTGTCCCATTATCTCCAGGAGTTGGTCCCGATGGGCGAGGTCCATGGACTTTAACATTTATTCTCCCTTCCCTATCCCTCTCCTCAGAGAGTGCTTCTTCAATTCAAAATAAGTATAAAATCCAATCTTCGGAGTGTTCTTCCCCCTTGTTATTTATTGGTTGTATTTAAAAATCTTCCCCTAGAGCCAAGACAGTTTCTGGACAGTGTTTTAGAGATAAATGTAAAAGCCCTATTTTCTGTATCTTTAGTATTAAACAAAAAGAAATTATTTACTGTTTGCCCTTTCTTCAGCAGAGAAGTCATTATCCAGATGACCGGAAGCTATGTCCTCTGGCTTCAATTTATAGATATTTTTGGAATCTCATCTCCAAAGGACTGGTTCAAGGAGCAAAGGCATTTGCATATTTAATTTGTCATGTTGTGAGTGTGGGATGGAACTTTCTAAAGAGCTGAAGTTTTCCTCATCTCATCACTACCGTTTCTTTTCTCGTGATTTGCTTAACCACAACAAAATGGGTCTCATCCCTTGGATGCTGGGAGAATTCTATATCGCAGCAGAAATTCATTAGTGGGAATGTTGGCAGGCAAGCTAACAGGGAGGCACCTGGCAAAGGCATCGGAATGCTCAGATGACTTCTCTGGCTTGGCAAGGGAGAAGGCTGGTATGAGCAACTTTTGGAGTCTTCATTGTGGACCCTTAGGGACCTAGAGATCTGTCACAGCTAGCACATCATACAGGTGCCACAAAGGGTTTAAGTGGGCACTAACTGGACTCTTGACTGTTTTCCCAAAGCCCCATATGTTGAGTGTTTGGCATTAATGGGGTGAGAGGTGGACCGTGGGTAGGCGGTGACTAGAGGAAGGAAATTGGATGACTGGGAGAGTGTGCGCTTGGAGTAGATACTGACCTCTGAGCCTCCTCTTACTTTCTTGTCTTTGTCTCCTGGGTACAACAGGGTGAACAGGCCTCCACGGCTCCAGGATCTCAGCCTGAGGTCCTGTACTCCATGACGGACTATATCCTCAAACTATGAGCCAAATCAGCCTCTTTCCTAAAGCTTTTGTGGGGCACTTTGTGGCAGCAATGAGAAAAGGACTCAGTGCAGTGGTTTTGGAGGCTTTAGTCCATAGTAACCCGGCTCTACTGCTTCGGACTGTAGGAAGGAAGTTCATTTTGGCTCGTAGGTAGCTTGAGGGTTAGTCCATCATGAAGGCATGATGGTAAGAGTGGTCCCAGTGTGACAGCAGGAGTGTGAAGTGGCTGGTCACATTGTATTTAAAGTCAGGAAAAAGAAAGTGATGAATGCTGGTGTTACTCGGCTAAACCGCTCCAGAAATGTCCCTACCAAGGTGTGTCTACCAGGTGACTCTAAGTCAGCCAAGGGGACAGTGAAAATTAGCCATCCCAGGTCCACCAACTGAGGGGGCGACTCACTCTCAAAGTGGATGGTACCTTCCAGATGACACCTTACACAGGTGAGAGAAGAGAGTGATGTGTGTCTGCCTGCCTTGCCTCTTCTTCCCTAGCTGTGCATCCGCCCCTGCCCCTGCCGCTGGTTTCCACTGACCCTACACTCCAGCATCTGCAGTTGGCCCATCCTGACTCAATAGCAGTGACTGTCCAGGGAGCTCCAGGTCTTCAGAGCTGGATTGTGGCTGGTGAGGATCTAACCCAGGGACTGAGCAGCTCCTTGATTTTAGGCCTTTCTGATGTGCAGATGGCCATTGTTGAACTAACCGGTCCCTATCTTGTAAACCAATCTAATCAACCCTCTTTTATACCATATATATACTCCACCACTTCTTTTTCTTTAGAGAACTCTGCCTCACACCACTGTGAACCAAATTAACCTTCTCTCCCTATAGATTGACTGTTGCAGGCATTTTTTTCTATAGTAATGGAAAGCTGATGGTTATGGTCAAACTGAAATACTTCCTGAAGTATTTCACGTTTTAAATACTTGTTTTCCAGTTACTGGGGCATTGGGGAGGCTGTGGAACCTTAAGGGAGGTATGGCCTAGTTGGTGAAGGTAGTTACTAGGGTTGGGCCTTTTATGGCTATAGCCCAGATCTTCCAGCCTAGATTTCTCTGTGTCTTGGTCTGTTGTCACGTGAACAGCTATTGCCAAAGGAGCCCCCAACTGTGCCCTCCCCATCATGGACTGCAACCCTCTGAAACCATGACCCAAAGCAAATTGTTCCTCTCACTGGCTATTTCTGTAGGATATTTTGTTATAATAATGGAAGAGTAACTAAAATGTGGATTGCCATAGATGGAGAGTAAACATTCCCAAGTAGAGGAACAAAAGGATTAGAGCCGTGGTTCTCAACCTTCCTAATGCTGCGACTCTTTAATACTGTTGTTCCTCATGTTGTGGTGACCCCCAACCATAAGATTATTTTCATTGCTACTTCATAACTGTAATTTTGCTACTGTTATGAATTGTAAATATCTGATATGCAGGATATCTGATATGCGGCCTCTGTAAAAGGGTTCGAGACTCACAGGTTGAGAACCACTGGATCAGCACAAGAAAGACCTTTGTCCAAGAGGAACTATGGCTCCCAAGGTCAAAATGAGGTATTGACCATTTATCAGGCACAAGCACAGTCATCAGTATGTGTGGTTGCTGGTTGAGCTCAGACGATGCAAATAAATACCCTCTCAATAAGATGAGACCAGCGCAATCCCTCCCATCCCTGTGAAGTAACGGTCCCCTAGGTAGGAATCAACAAGGCTCATTTGCCCCTTTCTCTTGTCTCTTGAATAAACTGTGAGGAAGCAGGGGAGAAGTTAGGGAAGGGCTTTGTGATTTTTCTGATCCAATGTGGTTTGTGATACAAAGTGTTTCTTAAGGATGGTGCACATACCCAAAAATTCTAGGTGGAGTTTTTATTTTACAAAATATAATAGATACTATAAAACTAAAATCCCTTCCAATATTGGCTCTACACGATAAAGCATGGTGACAGTAACAGACAGAGAATGACAGGGATGAGGTTGGATTGTGGAGTGGGCTTGAGGGTGGGAAATAGCTGACGAGAGAGGATAAGACAACCTCACTGGCTTTGGAGATGCCTTGGAAGCTGGAACACATGTGGGCCCCTTTATATCCATGCCCTACAGTTGCTAGACACGGTCTCTCATTTCCTAAATTAATTATTATTCAAGCCATCCAAACATCTGTAGTTTTGCTCCCAAGACAGCTGAGAAGGCAAGAACCAAAGACACGGTCTGATTTTCCCCAGCATAAACATCAGAATGTGATAGACTGCAACAGAAGGTGCTTCACTTCTACGTAACGTTGAAAACCTTCTCATGCCGGCAGGTGAGGTGGCCTTTTCTCTGGAAGCTTCCCCAAGTTTATCACCACCTAGAGTCCACAAGTCCAGACGGAGCATCATTCGCATAGTCCTGCGCCATGCAAGATATTCTGAGGAAAGCAAAAATAAATGAAAATCTAGCTTTTGAACATTTAATTTGCTAACCACTGCACCCTCAGCTTTACACACATGGTTTATTGAACCCTCACAAGAGTCACGGGAGGTGCTGACCTGAAAACTGTTGCTGTCTAACACAGAACTCCTTCCTGTGGCAGCTTACCATAACGTTGTGCTCACAGCTGTGCTTAGAACTTAGACCGCAGGGGAAGTGGTCTGTGCATGACACATTAATTTGGTCTCATCGCTCACTTGAGAGTTCAAGGATTGGAGTCACCAGAAACTGTCCTTATTCATATGGCTGGAGGGTGATATTGACTGGCACCTAAGGATTTTGAATGGACCATCTATACATGACTTTTCCAGGTGGTATGAACTTCCTCTCAGTATGACGGTCGAAAGACTTCCCAAAGTGAGTGTTCTAGATAACAAAGGGTGAAGCATGTTATTTGTTTTTGCTCTTTTGGGGGGGCCCGCCACTCAGCTCCCAAATAAATATACGTGGAGATGTATTCTTACTTAGGAATGCCTGGCCTTAGCTTGGCTTATTTCTAGCCAGCTTTTCTTAACTTTAAATTATCTCATCTATCTTTTGCCTCTTGGTTTTTCCTTTTCTATTCCTGTATACCTTTCTTTGTTTCTTACTCTATGGCTTGCTGTAAAGCTGGGTGACTGGCCCCTGGGTCCTCCTACTTCTTTGGCTACTTCTTCCTCCCTCCCAGATTTCTCCTTCTATATAGTCTTTCTGCCTGTGAGCCCCGCCTGTCCTTTCTCCTACCTTGCCAACAGAAGTGTACTGGTTTTTATGAATAACCTCAGTGTCTTGTAGCAATACTTAAAATCTGCAATTGTTTGAAACTCATTCTGTCTGTCACAGCTGAATTGCCAATGTGTGTGTGTGTGTGTGTGTGTGTGTAGTTGGGGGGAGGGAGAACAGAGACCACACTACTTGAAAGGAGGGATGGAATGATTTTCAGACTTGTTTTAGAATAGATGCAATCTATGCCATGCATAGTACTCATCTCATCCTAGGGGCTCCTCAAAGTGGCATCTATGACCCGTGGGACTGAAGCTTGAGATCTAGGATGTTATCATCATTATTAGTACATGTGAGCTGATGACTCATCAGTTCAGTTTCTCCATTGAGGCTCTTCAAGTTCAGTTCCTGTTTATCCAGAGACCTATGAAGTAAGGAACAAATGGTACACCCCATGCTCTCATGGATGAGATGGGCACATCTTAATTGCTATGTGTGTTCTGGTTCAAAACGGTCACACCTGGGAGGCACACAGCAATCACTGGCAGCTGTGGTTTGGACCTGAACTGGCCTCCATAGGCTCATGTCCTGAATGCTTAGTTCCATACTGTGGTGCTATTTTGAAGTCTGTGGAACCTTTAGGAGGTGAGGCATTAGTGGTGGAAGTAGGTCACCAACGGAGGTCACCTCTGGGTGTTGTCATCCTATTGGTCTGGTCTCTAGTCTTTATTCCTGGTCCAGTAAAATGTAAGGAGCCTCTGTCCTATGTTCCCACCATAAGAGGGCCCTTCCACCATGCCTTTACCCAGTGTTATAAACTGAAATCACAAGCCAAATAATGAAAGCTTTTCTGCCTTAAGTTCCTTCTGTAAGGCATTCTGTGTCATTGGCAAGAACAGGGACTAATAATACATTCACAAATACAGTTCTAAGAAGCAGTGGGGCACATGGTGGCGCTCTCTCAGTAGAGTTTAGTTTGACTTTTTGAGTTGGCATCTCCAGATCCTGCCTCTACCATCTGAGCTCTTTGGCCCACCTTTGAGACATCCTTTATTTTTCATGGGCATAATCCGTGTTTGCAAATGATATTTTATTTTCTGTTCATAGTAGTTGTGGCTCTAGGACAAAGGTTTCCCTTCATCATGCATTGTTTCTGTCATAACCCCATCACAACCTCATGAAGAGCTGTTCCAGCAGTTAAAGCACTTGCTGTTTTTCCAGAGGACCAGAGTTCAGTGTCCAGCATTCATGGCAGGGTTCACAACCACCAGGAAGTTCAGTTCCTGAGGGGCATGATGCCCTCTTGCCCTCTTCTGGACTCCACAGGTTCAATTCCCACTCCCACTGTGTGTTCACGCACGTACACACACACACACACACACACACACACACACACACACACACACTTTTAAAGTCAGAGTTACAGGTGGTTGTTAGCTGTCTGACATGCATTCTAGGAAACAAACCCTGGTCCTATAGAAAAGCTGCAAGCACTCTAAACCACCGAGCCACCTCTCCAGTCCCTTAGAGTTTCTTTGTTTACATCTGTAACATCCCAATAGGCATTGCTTTTTATTTTTTTGAGGATGTAACAAATGCTCCCCTAGTTCCTGTTTCAGATGGGCTCTCACACTTAAGCCGTTTCTTGGCCCTTTGGACATATGAGGAATTAGAAGCAGTTTTTCTTTCTTTTTTTTTTTTTTT
>CABHPP010109775.1:697-47370 GCA_902168425.1 Peromyscus attwateri | reverse complement strand
CAATGTCCTCCTTAGTTAAAGGTACAACAATTTCTGCTGGGTCTATTCCTGCTAATTGACGAAGTCTCAATTTTCCTTTCCAAATCAAGTCAGAGATCTTTTCCACATAAGTTTTTAATTTTTTATTTGGTTTATTTGGTAAAAATATCCATTCCAATATAATATCTTCCCTCTGCATTAATATTCCTGTAGGAGAATGCCTAGAAGGTAAAATAACCAAAATGCAATCCAGCTTCGGATCAATACGATCCACGTGTCCTTCATGTACTTTCTTTTCTACCAAAGCCAATTCTTTCTCAGCTTCAGATGATAATTCTCTTGGACTATTTAAGTCCTTGTCACCTTCTAAGGTTTTGAACAAATTATTCAGTTCATCATTTTTTACTCCAACAATAGTTCGTAGATGAGAAATGTCTCCAAATAATCTTTGAAAGTCATTAAGAGTCTGTAGTCTATCTCTCCTAATTTGTACCTTTTGGGGTCTAATTTTTTGTAGCTCTATTTTATATCCTAAATAATTAATAGAATCTCCTCTTTGTATCTTTTCAGGAGCAATTTGTAATCCCCAGCAAGGCAAAATTTTCTTTACTTCTTCAAACATTCTTTCTAAAGTATCTGCATTTGAGTCAGCTAGTAAAATATCATCCATATAATGATAAATTATAGATTTAGGAAACTTTTTACGTATCACTTCTAATGGCTGTTGTACAAAATATTGGCACAAAGTTGGACTATTCAACATTCCCTGAGGTAGGACCCTCCATTGAAATCTTTTAACCGGTTGAGAATTATTATAAGTAGGCACTGTGAAAGCAAATCTTTCTCTGTCTTTTTCTTGTAAAGGTATTGAAAAGAAACAGTCTTTTAAATCAATAACTATGAGAGGCCATCCTTTTGGTAACAAAGTAGGCAAAGGAATTCCAGATTGTAGAGAGCCCATTGGCTGAATTACTTTGTTAATTGCTCTAAGGTCTGTTACCATTCTGCATTTACCAGATTTCTTTTTAATAACAAATACAGGGGAATTCCAAGGGCTGGTTGATTCTTCAATATGCTGAGCATTTAACTGTTCTTCTACCAGCTCTTCTAAAGCCTGGAGTTTCTCTGTTGTTAAAGGCCATTGCTGAACCCATACAGGCTTGTCTGTTAACCATTTTAAAGGTAGAGCTGTTGGTGTCTTTGGGAGATCATCAGTTGTTGTGCCCTGTTCTTGTATAATATGGATGGCTGGTGACCACTCAGAATAATGTCTTCTAATATTTCTTTCAGAAACATGTGCTAGTTTATTATTTGTTTCTGAGACTGGAGGGATGTTAATCTGAGTATTCCATTGTTGCAACAGGTCTCGACCCCACAGGTTCATAGCTATGTTAGCCACATATGGCTTTAGTTTACCTCTTTGTCCTTCTGGACCTATACATTCGAGCCATCTGGCACTCTGTTTTACTTGAGATAATGTCCCAATTCCTAACAGTTGAACATTTACCTTCTGAAGAGGCCAAGTTGGATGCCAAAATTCTGGTGCAATTATGGTAACGTCTGCACCTGTGTCTACCAGACCAGACAACAAAACACCATTAATTCTTATCGTTAATTTTGGTCTTTGTTCATTAATAGAAGTTTGCCAAAAAATTTTCTTTATGTTTTTTCCTGAATTTTCTGTTCTCTCTGTTTCATCATCCTGACCAACATGATTTATTTCGATAGGCATTTGGTTATTCAATCGCTCAGAGCAGGGATTTCCTCTACGACTGCAGGAAAGGTTTGAACTGGATTTGCTGTGGGGGCCTCCAAGAGGCCCCTCTGGGAGTTTCCCGAAGCCCGAGGCAAAGGATTACCTTGTCTGTCCCTTGTTGATCTACATTCATTGGTCCAATGTTTTCCCTTACCACATCTTCTGCATACTCCAGAAGGAAGGGGCATTCTGTTACCATTGTTCCTTGAAGAAACATTGTTCCTAGGAATGACCTGTTTACAGTCCCTTTTCAAATGTCCTTGTTTTCCACATCCAAAACATCTAACATTCCTCAAACCTTTTGAAATTGTTTCTCCTACCCACGTATCATGCTGGTCATGAGTCTCCACATTAACTGTGTCTCTGATCCAGTCTTCCAAGGGTGCAGATCTTGCCTTTAACGGCCTGATTATACTTTTGCATGCTGCATTCGCGTTCTCAAAGGCCAAAGATTCAATTATTATCCGACTAGCGTCTGAATCGGGGACTGTTCTCTTTACTGCTGAAGCCAGTCTTTGTAAAAAATCTGTGAAAGATTCTTTTGGGCCTTGTGTAACTTTTGTAAATGACTCAGCTTTTTTTCCTGGTTCCTCAACTCTGTCCCATGCATTCAAGGCTGCCGTTCGACATAGAATTAAGGTTTGGATATCATATAGACATTGTGTGTGTTCTGAAGCATATTGGCCTTCTCCAGTAAGCTGATCCTGGCAGACCTGTATTCCTTTATCCCTCCATTGTTTTTCTATGTTTTTAGCTTCATCTTGATAAAAAACGTGCCACTGGATCCTCTGACTTGGCTCTAAAACCGCTTGTGCCAAGTCTCGCCAGTCCTGTGGTGTAATCCTATTATATGTAGACCAAGAGTTTAACATTTGTTTTACATATGGGGAATGCATGCCATAAGATACTATTGCCTTCTTAAACCTTTTTAAATCCATCATGTCAATTGGAGCCCAAATATTTTGTGTAGTCATTTGATCAGGCGACTGCTGTAAGGTTACCGGACAAATTAAGGGTGACTGTGTGAAAACAGGCTTTCTTTCTGTAACCTTCTGTTCCACAACTTCACTCTTAATTTCTTCTGTCTGAGTTTCAGGTTTAACAAGTTTTTCTAAAACTGTCATCCTGGCACTTAAATTGACTATCTTTTTAAATAGTAAAATGAGTAGAAACATAGTAACCAACTGCATAATCCGATCAATAGTAATCATCCCATACAGTTGTTCCATTGTCACACTGCCTAAAATTGCAAACAAAGCCCAATTTTCTTCTAATGCACACAGAAAACCCATTTTTTTTTAATGTGGAAAAAATTTCTGTTAAATAGTTTCCTTTAAAATATTTGATATGTTAATTGACTTACCAAGTCTGCGCAGAACAGTAGAAATCCGAGGGAATTTCAAAACAGCCACCTAGTGTCCAAGGTGAATTGAGAGAGAGAGAGAGAGAGAGAGAGAGAGAGAGAGAGAGAGAGAGAAAGAGAGCAAGCAAGAAAGCGTAGCTACTAAAAGCTTAAATCCAGCCACGTGTTGCGGTTTGAGTGGAGAGGGGGGGAAGGGAGAGAGAGAGAGAGAGAAACCCTGGCTAAAAGCTTAAATCCAAACACGTGTCCCCGCTTGAGCGGAGTCAAGCCTGGGCTAGGCTTCCTTAAACTCCAACCACGTGCGTTTGCTTTACAAGCAGGGGCCCTGTTGGCAAGGCAGGCCTGAGTTGTTTGTAGCACCGGCTTTTAAGCTAACCGCTTGGGGCCTGAGGCCAAACCGACCTTGTCCCCAGCCAGAGACCAGGCCGTCCGGAGCCGACCGCCGAGGCGGGAAACCGGACCCGCCGCAGACCCGCCGCGAGTCAAGCGGATTCTTGTCACGTTGGGCGCCAAATGTAGATGTAACCGACCGCCTTATTAAATAAGAAACACAGAGCCAATGTAAAGGTGAAAGCCCAAGAGGTCAGAGCCAGAAGCTTACCCGTTCTCCGCCAGCTAGCTTCTCCCGCCAAGAGAGCTCTCCGAAAAGGGAGTTACTTCCTGTGCGTCTGATTTATAAAGAGTTCTGGTTCTTCCTACTCATTGGTTATAAACTAACTACGTGGCTGTCTCGTCACAGTCTCTCTGTCCAGACCTCCCGAGTCTTCTATGGTTGGTATTGAGATCAAGGGCGTGTGCCTCCAATGCTGGCTGTATCCTTGAACACACAGAGATCTACCTAGCTCTGCTTACCAAGTGCTGGGATTAAAGGCGTGCACCACCACCGCCCTGGCTTTCGCTATGGCTTGCTAATAGCTCTGACCCCTAAGCAACTTTATTTATTAACATACAAATAAAATCACAATTCAGTACAAATAGAATACCACTATACTTAATGAATGTCAATTTTCTGATCTGAAAATATTTAAATTCTCTTTTGCAAAACCTGAATGTAGATAACATAGCTTAATATGGTTTAATAATGAATTGTGTGTTTTAGTTTCAGATTTTCTATTGAAGCAATCAAGTTTTAGAAAATCTTTAAATGTGGAAATTATTGACCAAACATGCTAAGAAAAAGGCTAATTTGTATTTTGTCCATTTGAAATGGTAATTTTCTCCAAATATAAGGTTTGCATATGAAAACTTCAATTCACTTATAATTTATTGTTTCCTTATTTGAAAAAATGTTGTGAATTTTAGGTAAAAGTTTGAATTTTACATATATTTTACTGAAATGCATCTATCCTACTTTTAAAGAGAGGAATGAAAGGATAAACTTATGACAAGCAAAGGAAAACTACATGAAACCTTAAATATTTTCTGAATGGAAAAGTAATAACTTCAGATTTAGTGGAAGTTGAAAATTATTTAGGTGATTTAAAACATAAGAAATGTGTGAGTACCTATAAATCATCAAAATCATGATCCATATGGAAATCAGATGTAATGGAACTTTTAGAGAAATTTATGCTCCAAAATAAAATAAGACCTAGTTGTTCAAAATGTGATTTTTATTTTTAAATCTCCTCCTATTTTTAGAAAACTGAAAAATATGAAGCATTATCTTAATAGCCACACAGGTGAATGGGAATGTTCACAACACTTTCAATTCCATATTTTTCTCTTTATGTGTCTTTAAAACTTGTCATTAGCACAAGTGTTTGAATTTGTTATTTGAGTTATGATTTTTCATAACCAATAATGAAAACATTACAACAGAAATCAACTGCTAAATATGAGGTAGCTTCCTAATAACTAACAAAATTACCTATAAAATTCTAATTTTTATTACAGTTTTTTCTCATTTTTCTTCTCCAATATTTGACACAATTGTTACATTTCTAGTTGTAAATGATTCATCAGTTGAACCATACAGTCAAGGGAGGCTAATTATAAGAGATGAAAT
Organism: Peromyscus attwateri; assembly: GCA_902168425.1. Taxonomy (NCBI): domain Eukaryota; kingdom Metazoa; phylum Chordata; class Mammalia; order Rodentia; family Cricetidae; genus Peromyscus; species Peromyscus attwateri. The sequence goes on along the minus strand of CABHPP010109775.1, from coordinate 42,264 downwards.
GAGAAGACATATTATATTGTTACACACACATCATAACTACCTATAGCTCAGTATTTCTAACAGAGTCTAACTAGTCAATTAACTGAAATGTATCATTTTGACCTGTGATTTCCCATACATTTCAAATAGTCTGTGAATGATTTAGATTTTATATCCAACTCAAGCAAGCTCACTGCAGAGAAAATGATAGCCCATGTGTGGTTGAAGCTCATAGAAAACTTCCATGGTTTGTTAACTTTATAGCTATGTTGATCAACAGGATGCAAGGCCAGGCACTGATTGTACAAAAATGACCTCGCATAGTAGAGAATTGAATTGCATTCAGGGTGAAATCACATTGGAAAGGAATAAGCTCAAAATCAGAATCATTTTCTGTTTTATTATCTATCTGCTGTTTATGGGAATTTGAGGATGTGGAAATGGAGCTGTTAAGTTATTGCTGCTCAAAGTCAATGGCACTTTTGAGAGTTATTATATTTTCATAATGATCACACTTTGATGAAAACCTTCTCAAGCATCTCTCCCTTGATTGTGTGTGTGTGTGTGTGTGTGTGTGAGAGAGAGAGAGAGAGAGAGAGAGAGAGAGCGAGCTTGAAGTGCTGCATTAGATCCCTATAAGAAGTCATTAAATTCTCCAATTCTTTTATTATTGCATTCATACTTTAACAGGATTCAACGTCACAAGGTAAATGTCTTCATTTTTTTCTGTATTAATGAAAATTATGGGTAAATATCTATGTCAGCAACATGAGACTAATGGTAATGAACTAGATTCAAACTAAATGTTACCCTATCCTAATAGTTTTCTGAATCACCTTATTATCAGAAATCCCTAAAATGCATTCTTTGGTCACAAGAAATCCTGATAGACTATTCATAAATAATAGCAATTACAAAAATATGACACTTGCATATTTTAAATATTGTCACATTTATTTTGAGCTAAATTTCTGATATTTAATCTGATGAATACTGCATAAAGATCTGACAGTTTAAATAAGTAAACATAAACTCATGAAAAAAATTACCTATTTTTTAAAAACAGTGTTTTAATCTACATTTATTTATTTGTTGTGTATGTAGTTAGGTGTGCCTGGAAATGAATACCACAACTTATGTGTAAAGGTTAAAAGACTGTAGGAGCCAATTCTTGAGTTATGACATCAGATAATATATTTATCATTTATCCCCTGAGATATCTTGCTAGCATTTAAGTTAGTCTTATAATATTATAATCCACATTTTTTGCCCTTCTCATATCTTATTTTCCTTTTCCTTTTTCTTTTTTGCTTTTTTCCCCCAGGGACTCTATAGCCACGGATAACCTGGAAGTCATTCAGTATGCAGTTTGAGCTGTCCTTAAAATCATCTAGATATTCTTGTTTTGTTCTCCATAGTGCTGTGCTTAACCACTATTCTCTAAACATAACTTTATCTTGTTTTTATTTTGTGTGTATGGGCATTTTGCCTGTGTGTGTGTCTCTTCACCCCATGTGTGCAGTGTCTTCCAATGCCAGAACATGGTGTTGGATCCTCTGTGACTGGAATTATAGAGGGCTGTGAGCCATTGTGTGGGTGCAGGAAACTTAATCTTGGTCCTCTTGAAAAATAACCAGTGTTCATAGCAGCTGATGCATTGTTCCATTCCCCACAGATTATCTTTCAAGACTATATTCTTAATTTGTCATGATCATGACCATTACAATTATTATACTCAGTATTATAGCAACCTTTTAGACTATAACAGAAGTGACAAGCAAATAGAAAGTTTACCTGGAAAGATTATAAGTGCATGTTCTGCTTTGGTATGTATGGTCTCTAGGGAAAAACATAATGTAAAATATTTGACATGGAAAGGCAGTATATATCATCAGCTAAAGGAAGAACTTCAAATTGAATATTTTCTGTGCTGGGGGATATCTTTCTATATACACTGTGAATATATGTTGTTTCCATTGGTTGATGAATAAGCTGCTTTGGCTTATGGCAAGGCAGCTTACAGGCAAGCAGAAATTCCAAGAGAGAGTCAGGAAGAAGAAAGGCAGAGTCTGAGGAGATACCATTCTGCTGTCCAGGGAGCAGCATGTAATGGCACACAAGTAAAGCCATGGAACATGTGGCAACACATAGATTAATAGAAATGGGCTGAGTTTCATTATAAGAGCTAGCTAGCAAGAAGCTTGAGACATAGGCCAAGGACATACACTTTGTAAATAATATAAGCCTCTGTGTGATTATTTTATAAGCAGCTGCAGGACCACAGGGCAGAATTAAAGAAAACATATGGCTACATTTGGTTGCCCAACATGGTGGCTCAAATTTCTGCCTAAAACATGAAAAAAAAAAAAGATTATACAATGGCGCTAAAAACAGCTTCCTAGTTATGTCTCAGGCAAGCCATGAGCTACAGTATGGTGGGTTCATAGCATGTGAGCTTGACCTATAGCATGGCAGATTCCTGCTGTGGTACACAGAGGTGTCTCCAAGCAGCACACTGAGTGGAGGATTTAGCTTTTGCTAGTTAAAAAAAATGGTTTCTGGGCTACATGCTTCTTTGATGGAGGCATAGACCCACTGTTTCTGAGAGTAGTGGTGCGCATGGCTCCCAGAGCTGGCAGTGAAGGTACCTCCACCATGTTGGGAAGCTGAGGTAGGTGGAGTTGGCAGTCAAGGCTGCCACTTTTCATCCTAGCCACAGAATTTGATAGTTAAAAATCTCTCCTTGTCAGAGAACAATTATAGATGCAGAATAAGACAGATTCTGATAAAATAAAACTCTAAACTGTTTACAGTGTGTGTAAAAATGTACATAGGCTTGGAAGAGAGAGAAAATGGAATATATGCATTTATATAAAGAAATAGATAGTTTAAAAAAATAAAATCTTTAAAGAGACAGTAAAAGTAATATAAAAAACAAGCCACATAAAGATGAAAATCACACAGAGAGTCTAGATCATATTGTCTTTGGGATTTTTAACTGCAGAAAGACATTTGGTTGTAAAGGCAGCTGAGTTAAACATATATATATATATATATATATATATATATATATATAATCTTGACTTCAAGACTTCAAAATTTATGTCTAAGAATACATTGCTATGGAAAAGAGATTCTGCTTTTGTTTCCACGGAAGATGAGAACCTACAGATTGCTTCCAAGCTAATATGGTTTGACCAAGGAAGACCCCCTTGAGAGATCTCCAGATGTTCCAACATCCATAACAGCTTCAATGAAACTGGCTCAGACAATGCAGCCTCACAGACTACTCCAGGCATGACTTGATCATAATTCTTTATTTTGTCAGGATCCCCATAAGATTGCCAGGGCCCCCAATCAGCAGGAAGTAGTATGAGAAGCTACGCCCAAATTCCCAAAATATTGTTTATAAATGTTTATTCTTATTTAAAGGAGGTTAATTATAAATGCAACTTCTTTCTAAAGAAGAAAAGAGGATATAGATATGATAGGATAAAAGGGTAGATTATTGAATCTACTTTTAAAGAGCCACAATATGTTTAAAATGTTTTACACTGCTATGGATTTTAGTTTATTGATACAAATTTAATTTTGTTATACTGTATTTTATTTCTACTCTTGTTTTAGGTATTATGTTTGTACAGCTCATTTGAAATTGTAATGTATAATTAAGAAATACAGATTAATAATTAGTCATCTATCATAACCACTCTTATAGTCATGCTGGTTAAGTTTTCTAGATATACATAGATATATTTCAGTTAAGTAGGTAATCTTCAAACACTTCAAACACATACAGAATATGGCATTTAAAATGTTTTAAGAACTTTGACTTTTCTGGACAGTGAGACATATCTGCACCTGGCAGCACTGATTTACTTCAAAGAAGATGATGGGCATTGATGAAACTCCATACGGAGTTTGCTTTCCTTATGGCAAAAGTTAGCCATTTGGGCAAGAAACTGTTCTTGCCTAGACTGTTAGACAAAATGTTGTATTGACTGGACATGCAGGACCCATGGAAATATGACCACTAAATTTTGCCAACACAGGGCGAGGTGGTCTTTCAGGTTCCTGCTTCACAGAGGAGACTGTCAGATATTCTACAGGACACCAAAAAGTGACTAAAAATCTCTAGGCCTATAGGCTGAAGTTGGATGCCCCAATGCTGCAGAGGAACTTTGGGTGACTGTTCAGGCAGCCAGCTGTCTCTATCATTCTAGATTTTTGGAAGTTTCTTACAATGTACTTCCTATTTACTTAGATAATAATATTTCCTTCTGGGGTCTTTGATGTAGTTGAAGACTAAATAGTTATAGTTATAATTTTCCTTATTTATGATAAAAGATAAATTAGATATGAGACTTTAGACTCACAAATATAGGATAGATGATAGAATATTGTCTTTAATTTTCCAAAAGACAAATAGGCTAGATATTGTAACTGTAATTCTTGCTTGATAACTGTTTGTTATGTATAATTTACTATATTAAAGCTAAAACCTTCCTTTTTGACTAGATAGAAAAGGGGAAGTGCTGGGCAATGTCTTTCTATATGCTGTGAATACATGTTCTTCCCATTAGTTACTAAATAAGCTGCCTTGGCCTATGGCAAGGCAGCTTACAGGCAGGCAGAAAATCCAAGAGAAAGACAGGAAGAAGAAAGGCAGAGCCTGAAGAAGTGCCATTCCACTGTCTAGGGAGCAGCATGCAATGACACACAGGTAAAGCCATGGAACACGTGGCGACATAAAGTTTAATAAGAATGGGCTGAGTTTAGATATAAGAGCTAGCTAGAAAGAAGCTTGAGTCATAGGCCATGGCCACACATTTTGTAATTAATATAAGCCTCTGTGTGATTATTTTATAAGCAGCTGTGGGAATGCAGTGCCAGCAGGACCAGAGAAAATTTTGACTACATTTTCTGCTTCAGTGACAACAGTGAAAGCAGAATCATTCCTGTGACAGATAGGACAATACTCATTGTTGTCTTTCTGGTTTTTTTTTTTTTCTTTTTCTTTTATTGTTGTTCTATACAACTTACCCATTATTTGGAAACATTCAGAATGCTTTCATAAAACTGTTTTTGACTTAGTGTAAGTACTCTACTTGTTACTGCTAAAAAACATGTCTCAAGAATGTTTCAAATGAGAAGACAAACATGCAATTTCATAACTTGGCCAGTTGGATTGCACCAAAATAACAGACAGCAGGTATTATATTCTGATTATATGCTCACTCATTTTTTATTTTTATTTTATTTATTTTTTTATTTTTTTTAGATTTATTTATTTATTATGTTTACAGTGTTTGCTTGCATGTGTCCCTTCAGGCCAGAAGAGGGCACCAGATCTCATTACAGATGGTTGTGAACCACCATGTGGTTGCTGGGAACTGAACTCAGGACCTCTGGAAGAACAGCCAGTGCTTTTAACCTCTGAGCCATCTCTCCAGCCCCCATTTTTTATTTTTAAAAATTAAAGCTCAGGGATCTCCACACACAGGGCAGAAGCAGGATGTCCAGGAAGAGTTCTAACAGGTGCTTAGCATCAATCACATAGTGGAGACCAGGGGCTATGAACCAGACCATTGACTTGTTGCAATGAACACTTGCAAATAGAGATGTATGGACAAAGGGATATACAGTGAGACTTGTTGGGTTATAAGGCAGCTTCCATGATAAGATTTTTTTTTTTTTTTACCTATTTTTTCACTTTATTTTCTTTCTTTTTTCTCTTGAATTTTGTTTTGTTTGATGGGCTGCAGGGGCGATAGGCAGATGCAAATGGATGGGGAATGAATGGGATCAAGATATATGATGTGAAAAACACATAGAATAAATAAAAAATTGAAATTGTTATTATTATAATGTGTATGAGTGTTTTGAGTACATGTTTGCCTGTGGACCAAGTGTGTGTCTGGTGTACACAGAGGTCAGAACAGACTGTGGGTTATCAGTTCTGGAAACAGAGTTAAGGAAACCTGGATCCTCTGGAGGAACAGGCAGTGTTCTTAACTGCTGAGCCATCTCTCCACCCCCTGTGATGATGCATTTAATGGTAAGCTCATGGCAATCATTATTGATCATAAGCCTTCATATATTTATAATGAAGTAATACACAAACCCAGAGCATTTCCACAACTGTAGAAAAGAAATCCTGTTAGGACTATAGCTCAGTGAGTAGTAAACCTGTGTAGCAAGTCCTGGATTTGATTATTTGCCCTACAAAAACATGATATATATTAAATAAGAGAGATAAAACCCTTAATTTTACAAAATTGAAAAAAAAATCTCTGTTATAGTTGTTCAATGGAATTCCTGTCCATATTCTTACCACCTTGTGTGAAATAATCTCATATGCAATTTGACAAGCGTTTCTGAGGCAAAAAAAAAAAGTAGGTATATGATACAATTTTATAAAGAAATTATCTCTGTGGAAAGAAACATTACCTTTTTCCATCAGAGTTTTGTTTTGTTTTATTTTTAAGATGTGAATAGGCAGTTGTTAAATAGATATTCATATAATTCTTGAAAAATGTATAAAATTTTGAAATATAACTTCCTTGGATTTTCATATTTCATCAACTATTTAATGAACCAGACAGGTTTCATTCTGTTGTTTCAAAATATCAATAATTTCTGATCACTCTTACAATAATGTTTAATTTCCTTAGGCTGTTATCACTTGTAATTCATGATCTTTACCTAAAAAGCACTTCAAGAATTGTCTGTAGATATATATAGCTATATTTGGCTACAGCAGTGAAAGAGTTGTTCTTCACAAACATCCATTTTTATCCTTGTGTAAGTTTTCTAACATTATTGTCTTTTCTATCAGGGAAGACATTTCTCTGCCTTTCTTCAAGAATTATACTTTCTTTTCTTAAGACTCATATAAATATCAATTTATCTATAAAATTTTCCTTGAAGTCTTGTCTAATTTTATTCACTTATTTATTTATTACATATTTACTTACAGAAGATTTTGGTGACATAGGAGCCTTTCTCAGGAAATGTGGGGCCAAGGAATGTGTGAGACTACAACTTTTTATGCTGGGTGTAGTAAAATGAATAGTCATGAAAAATATGATAATATCAAGATAAATATCATGGAATAAAAATACACTAGACAAAGCACAGTAAAACCTACATCTTCTGATTTTTTTCTGTAAACTTTTGTCTTCAATGATGAAGATGTTCTTTCCTCCAGGCATTTCTGGGATATATCTTGTATAGAATAAGATGATCTTTATATAAAGTTGAAAAAGGTCTTCCTATATTTTATTATATAATTCTGGAAAGAAAGGAAGAAGAAAGTTATAGTGACCTTTTTGCTTCTACAATGTTCATAAATATCTTGAGATTCAAATAGTCTTAGTGTAGCAAATACTACACCAAATCATTGTATACCTTATATAATCATTAACAAAGTGTAATGCAATATTAATGACTTAAAAGTCAGGCTTCAATCTTAGATCAATATATGTGGAAGCCAGTTTTCTGCTTCTATTATATGTTAAAACATTTACATAGATAGAAAGTTTATTAGGGCTCACAGTTTTGGAGCTATTAGCTTATAGTTTGTTGAGATGATTGCTTTTGGGCCTGTGGCAAGATGGTATACAATTTTGGCATCACAGGGAGAAGAAAACATACTTTTTAGAAAGTAACTCAGAAACAACAGAGAGAAGAGAACATACTGGTTTCCCATTACTCCATTCTATGACATGACTACTAATGACCTAAGATTTTCCACAGAGTCCCACTACTTAGTTTTTAATATCCTTCTGCAGCATACAGTTAAGCACTACCTCTTTAACACACTGGTCTTTAGACAATGTCTTTCTGTGACCCCTTCAATCTAGAGCCCTGTAATTGAACTGGTGCTGCACCTTCACCAATGGTATCTCTTGGTATCTGACAGGATCAAGCCTAAATTGCATAAACTATTGTGTTGTGTCTGCTGCCAGATTGTTTATGTCAACTTGACATAAACTAGAATCATTTGGGAAGAGGGAACATCAGTTGAGAGAATGTCACCACCAGATTGGCCTTGTGGGAAAACCTGTGTTGTATTTTCTTGATTGATGATTGATGTAGAAGGTCCCAACTCACTGGGTGTAGTGCTCTCTCTGGGCTGGTGGTCCTTGGTACTATAAGAAAGTAGGCTGAGTGAGCCAAGACCCAAGAGGAAACAGCCATAGAAACATAGGAACAGAGATGATTAACAGTTTAAACAGACAAATAGTTCCCATTTAGATTATGGGAGAGGACCTAGAAGTACCAGTCTGCTAGGGAATTCTGGTTCAGATGTTTTATAGATTCCAAAATCCCTTCCCATTCCCTTTATGTGGCTTCTTTTCCTTTCTGCATGTCAAGGGGAGGCAGGTAATTACTATGGGGATTAGTCTTCTGACAGACTGAACCATCTGGGTTATAACTTCTGATAACTCTTTCCCTATAAACATTGTTTTACCTACTTCAATAGACTTTCCACTTCCCAGTTTGTATATTTGGGGGAGGAACTTTGATGTTTCCAATACAGAGACAGAGGCAGCCATAGTTGACCATCAATGTTTACTCATCATCCACAATGATCCAGGTTGGATCCCTCTCCTTGTGTATCCTCAACCTCATGGGGCCTCTTGGTGTTTAAGAAATATTATTCCCATAAAAGGGAAAAATTCTCTATATCCTGTGCACTGAAGCATTGGCAGCTTCATCTGCTAGGTGGTTACTCTAGACTATTGGTCTTTCTCCTTTCTGGTGCCCTGAGAAGTGCATTTCTTCAGCATCCTGGAGAATCAGGACAGCATGTAGTAAGTCTAGACCTCCTTGGGGTGTCTGAAAGCTATCACTAAGGTTGTTAGCAATCCCTTCTCCCTTCACATGGCAGCAGGGATATGCAGTATCAAGTATGTATATTTGGTGTAAATATCCATTTATTTTTCCATTATAGAAGGTCCATTCTCTTATTATTGTAATAAGCTCTGCCAATTATACAGTGGTATTAACCAAGAGGGGATTAGATGCAAGAGTTCAGAATTTAGTTACTACTGCAATACTGCCCTCCAAGTTTCATCCTGTAAAAATGAAATCATATCAGTGAACAGTTAGAGATTTCCCAAGGATTAAACTCTAAGATCAAATTCAGCAGCATAGGTTTCTAGCAAGACCTATTGAAATGTGCTTTTAAGACTTTCCTGGGTAAGTAGTGGTCCTGACAGAGGGGCAGACATTAACTTCAGACACCTCTATTATGAGAACCTGATATTTTACTGTATTGTTATCTGATAGTCATAAGTACCTCTTGTAGCCAAGTATTTCTCCAATGTCATGGGGACTATATGCAGTCAGAGGCTTCCCTGAAGTCAATTTAATATGCTAATTGGATGAAAAATCATGATGCTGAATTTTTTCTCAAGCATTCTAGCCATTCTTTAGCCACTGAATCCAGATACTTCTTTCCTGAGGTATCCCACCAGTTGGTATGTCAGTCAGATGGTTTTAAATAGAATCCCCAGTGTAATACCCTTCATTTGGGGTACATAAAGGGGAAATTGGGGTAGAGTAGGTAGCCCAAAAGAGACAGCCAATGTGAGTGCCTCTTTGAGTTGCTGAAAAGAATGGCAGGCTTACAGGTCCCATGTTAGAAGAACTGGAAGGAATTTCTAAGTCTCCAGAAGAAGTTGTTAGAAGTGAACAGCTCTAGGAATCCAGAAATCCAGGTCCTACAGAAGCCCATCTCCCTGAGGAAAGGCCTAGATTTCAAAACCGTTTGAGGCTGGATTTGTTCATAACTGAGGCTATGGTTTTCCTCCCAGGTATGTAACTCAAGACTGGCATGGGAAACCATTTTCTCATGAGACCTTATTTCTCCTTTTAGAATTTCCTATCTGTTTGTACTTTGTACATGGTTTGTTTACCTCTGGGATCAGAGGAAGGACTCTTCTAGAGTGCTAAAAGAAACAGAAAATTTAACCTTAATTGGCCACCCTTTGATCTCTTTAAACTTTCTAAGGCCAGGAGTACATGGCAATCTTCACCTATGATTAAGCAATATCAAACTGACAAAGGTATGTGATTTTACCAGTGTCTAATCTTATATCCTCCCTGCCTAGTCACAGTATAACCAACTGCTTAAAAATCTGTACCCACAACCAATTTTTGAATGTCTGTAAATGAACACAGACAACCTGAGGAAGATTAAGTACCTTCCCTCTCATAAAGAGATCAAGATATATTAGAAGTTTATAATGTTTCTGCCAATAGTATATCTTTAGTGCCTCAGGACAAGGTCAAGAAGAGTGTGATTGAGCATCCAGTGGGCGTATGGAATATGAGACCATATGACTAACTGGAAATGACATAAGACTTTGATCCTCAACACTATACCCGGTAACATACTGCCTTAATGTCTTTCTGTATGCTGTGAATATGTATTTCTCTGATTGGTTGATAAATAAAGCTGTTTGGCCTATGACAAGGCAGCTAGAGGCAGGTGGGAAATCCAAGATAGAAACAGGAAGAAGAAAGGCAGAGTCTGAGGTGATGTCATTCTGCCATCCAGGGAGCAGCATGTAATGGCACACAGGTAAAGCTATGGAACATGTGGCAACATATAGATTAACAGAAATGGGCTGAGTTTAAATGTAAGAACTAGTCAGTGGAAAGCCTGAGCTAATGGCCAAGCAGTTTTAATTAATACAAGCTTCTGAGTGATTATTTTATAAGTGGCTGTGGGGTCTGTGGGGTTTGGCAACACCAGAGAAAAGTTCAGCTACAAATGGCACCCAGATACAGGGCAGAATTTCCATCCAAAACCTGAAAAAGGTTCAAAAAGAAGATTCTAAAATAGAACTAAAAACAGCTTCCTACTGTCTCTCTCAGGCCAGGCACAGACTTCAGGCTTGAGCTACTTACTCTATGGTGGCTTCATGGTGTGTGGGCTTGACCCACAACATGGCTACAGATTCCCACCACAGTATCCAGAGGCATCTCCAAGCCACACAATGTGGTGCTTGGTGGATTAAGCTAGTACAGACAATAAATAAATAAATAAAAGGTTTCTGGGCTACATGCTGCTTTAATGGAGGCATAGACCCACTGCTTCCAAGAGTTAGTGGTACACATGGCTCCCAGACCCAGAGTTGGCAGTAAACATACTACTGCCATATTGGAAAACTGAGGTGTGTGGAGCCAGCAGCCAAAGTGGCCCATTTCAGTTCTAGTCATGCTGCAGTTTAAAGCAATAGATTCACAATCAGGCAGATTCAGATGGAACAAGATTTTAAATCGTTTACAGTGTGTATAAAAATGTACATAGACTTGGAAGAGAGAAGAAAATGAATATAAACAGTTATATAAAGAAATAGTTTTAAAAAATAAAGTCTTTAAAGAGACAGTAAAGGTACTATAAAAAATAAGCCACATAAAGATGGATATTACACAGAGAATGTAGATTATGTTGTCTTTGATATTTTTAACTGCAGAAAGACATTTGATTGTAAAGGCTGTTAAATTAAGCCAATATATATATTTTAAAGGTATCTTGACTTCAAAATTTGGATCTAAGAATATGTTGCTTTGGAAAGGAGGCTCTGCTTTTGTTTCCACAGGAAGCAAGAGGCTATGGATTTGTTCTAGATTAATATACATAAGGTTTGGCCAGCCAAGACCCCCTGAAAGGTCTCCAATGACTCCATGGCCCAGATCATCCAACATCCAAAATCAACTTCAAGGCAACTGGCTCAGACAATGCAACATTACAGACTATTTCAGTCAGGACTTGACCATAATTCTTAATTTTCTCAGGATCCCCATAAGAATACAGTGCTCTTTATCAGCAGAAAGTAGTCTAGAACACTATGCCCACATTCCCCAAAAATAGATTATGGATGTTTGTCTTTGTTTAGCTTCTTGGTTACAAATTGTTATTTGTCATAGACAGTCTCTTTCTAAAAGAAGAAAGGAGGCTTTGATATTGAAATACAGGATATAGATATGATAGATGAAAGGGTAGGTTATTTAACCTACTTTTTTTTTTCGAAACAGGGTTTCTCTGTGTAGTTTTGGTGCCTGTCCTGGATCTCACTCTGTAGACCAGGCTGGCCTCAAATTCAAAGAGATCCACCTGACTCTGCCTCCCGAGTGCTGGGATTAAAGGGGTTCACCACCACCACCCAGCTATTGAACCTACGTTTAAAGAGCAACAACTTGTTTAAAATGTTTTACATTGGTATAGATTTTAGTTTATTGATGCACATTTAAAGTTAATTTTGTTATACTGTATGTATAAACTACTCTTGTTTAAGGTATTATGTGTATACAACTCATTTAAAATTGTAATGTATCATCAAGAAGTACAGATTAATAGTTAATCATCTATGACAGTCAAACTTATAGTCATGTTAGTTTAGTTTTCTAGGTATACATAGATATATTTCAGATAGATATGTAATCATCAAACACTTCAAAGACCTACAGAATATGGCATTTAGAATGTTTTTAAAATTTAGACTTTTTGGACAGTGAGATACATCTGCTCCTGGCAGCACTGATTTATTTCAAAGAGAAAGATGGGCATCAAAAACACTCCATATGGAGTTTATCTTCTTCTTGGCAAAAATAGCCATTTGGACAAGAAACTGTTCTTGCCTGGACTGCTTGACAAAATGTTGTATTGACTGGACACGCAGGACCCATTGGAACGTGACCACTGAACAACTTTGCAAGGCGAGATGGTCCTTCAGATTCCTGCTTCACAGAGGAGAATGCCAGACATTCTACAGGACACAGGAAAAACTGACTGAGAGACTAGGCCTATGGGCTGAAGGTGGATGGATGCTCCAACATTACAGAGAAACTTTGGATGACTGCCCAGGCAGGCAACTGTCTCTGTCATTCTAGATTTTTGGAAGTTTCTTACAATGCTCTTCCTGTTTACTTACGTAATATTGTATCGTTCTGAGGTCTTTGATATAGTTGAAGACTAAATAGTTATAATCATAATTTTCCTTGGTTATGATAAATTATAAGTTAGATATGAAACCTTAGACTCACAAATATAGGACAGATAAAATTTTCTTTAATTTTATAAAATATAAATAGACTACATATTGTAACTGTAATTCTTGCTTGATAACTGTTCTATTATATGTACTTTTAATAGGTTAAAGTTAAAACCTTCCTTTTGTTTAGACAGAAAAAGGGAAGTGATGGAGGAATGTCTTTCTGTAGGCTGTGAATATGTGTTTCTCTGATTGGTTGATAAATAAAGCTGTCTGGCCTATGGCAAAGCAGCTTAGAGGCAGGTGGGAAATTCAAAGGGAGAGACAGGAAGAAGGCAGGAGGAGATGCCAGCCCATCATCCAGGGAGCAGCATGTAATGGCACACAGGTAAAGTCATGGAACACATGGCAACATATAGAATAACAGAAATGGGCTGAGTTTAAATGAAAGAGCTAGTCAGTGGAAAGCTTGAGCCTGAACTAATGGCCAAACAGTTTTAATTAATAAGCTTCTGTGTGTTTACTTAGGGACATGAGTAGGAGAGATTTGTCTCAACCGCTGGCCAGCCGAGACGTAGGAAATCTTCCAGCTATACTCATGGAATATGAGAACATCTAACTAACTGGAAGTGGTATAAGACTTTGAACTTCAACACTATACCTCCTTCAACAAGGCCACAGCCTCCTAATTCTTTCCAAAAAACTGCACCAACTGGGGTCCAAGTATTCAAACAAGAGCCTATGGAGGCCATTTTCATTCAAACTGCCATAGTTCATCTTGCTTGTGAAGCAAGCACTTTATTGACTGATCCATTTCTTCAGTCAAAATTGTAAACTTATAAGTGTATTTTTCAGTAGTCTCTTATATTTTATCACTTAATCATTGTAACTATTTAATCTATTTGTCAGTGTGGTGATTTGAATGAAAATGATCCCCATAGACTCATAGGCACTATTAGGAGCTGTGGCCTTAATGAGGTGGGTATGGCCTTGTTGTAGAAAGTATATCACTGGAGGTGGCCATTGAGATTTCAGAAGTGCAACCTAGGCCTAGTGGCTTACTCTTCCCACTGCCTGAGGATCTAGATGTAGAACTTTCAGCCCCTTTCCAGCACTATGTCTGCCTGCACTCCACCACGCTTCCTGCCATGATGATAATGGACTAAACCTCTGAACTGTAAGCCAGCTGCCCTCAATTGTTTTTCTTTATAAGAGTTTCCATGGTCAGCCAGGCAGTGGTGGAGCATGCCTTTAATCCTAGCACTCGGAAGACAGAGGCAGGTGGATCTCTGTGAGTTTAATGCCAGCCTGGTCTATAAAGCAAGTTCCAGTACTGTTATACAGAGAAAGCCTGTTTAGGAAAAACAAACAATCCAAACAAACCAAAAGCAGTGCTGGTGGTCATAGTGTCTTTTTACAGCAATAGAAACCCTAACTAAATAATCTATCTCCTTACATAGTATGGTCTCAGAATGTCTTTTGGGTTGATTTTACATTTAAATTTGTATGTGAGAATATTTACTGTTCTAGATAAGACTTATGCTAGCCTTCTAACTTTATGTGTATTTTGGGTGCCTTTTCCTGAGGAGATATTAACATACTATAACTCAGCACAGACAAACACTGGATTGGTTAATCAATGATTTCACTGGGATTATTTATAAGAGTTTAATGTGAGAAGTTACCTACATAAACATGGGTGACTCATAAGCAGTGACATCACCAGAAAAATGTATACTGGCATGATGACCACTCAAAACTATAATTCCTAGAGATCCCCACCAAAACTGCAGAGACCCCAACCAAAGAGAATTCTCTATTCCCGTGAATATTCCCTGGTTATACAAACTTGAGGAGGGGACCTTCTGAACTTTGGAACTTTCTGAGTTACTCAGCTTCATAAATCTTGTAAATTTATCTCCCAAGTTCTCTAAGTCTCTTTCTTCCTAAAGGAACAAATGTTTCAATTGGAAGGAAGTAGCTATACAATACTTTTTATTCTTAGTTGAAAACCTCCACTACCATCTTGTTTTCTATGATAAATCTTAAAAACACAGAGTTTAAGGACCAAATCAAAGTCAGGTGGTGTTGGCACATGCCTTTAATCCCTAGGAGGCAGCAACAGGTGAATCTCTGTGAGTTCAAGGCCAGCCTGCTCTACTGAGTGAATTAGTTCCAGGACAGCCAGGGCTACACACAGAAATTCTGTCTCAAAAAACAAACAAATAAAAAACAACAATGAAAAACAAGATCCAAATCAAACATGTATATTCATTTACCATACTTTCACTATTACCAAACTGACTGATTACTTATGTTAGCTTCATCTATGATGTTTTCAATATGTCTTTACCTTATGTCCAGGTGGTCATTTTATGCTTATAGAAGTTCCAATATGCTTCTATACATGTTGCCTAGGAGTTCTTTTCTTCTTTTCAGGGGCCTCTAACTCTCAACATTGTCTCTCTTTTTTTTTTTTTTTTTTGTGTGTGTGTGTGTGTGTGTGTGTGTGTATGTGTGTACTGTCATCTTGTAGTTTTCTTTTATGAGGGATCTAACTCTCAATATCCCCTCCTGTGTGTGTGTGTGTGTGTGTGTGTGTGTGTGTGTAATTTTGTTTCTTCTACTGAAAATTGTTGAAGTGTTTTTCTCTCAATATTTTATATATTAATACCCAAATGCCCCTTTCCTCATCTTTAAGGTTGTCTTACAATTTATATCGATCTCATCTTCAAATATTTGTAACCTTAACTACAGTCATCTGATCAAGAGTAAAGGTAGCCTGGTTGACGTGTTTTTAAAAAATGAAGTCAACTGTTACAGCAAACTTATCAGGAAAGACATAACTCACTATTGTGTGTGTGTGTGTGTGTGTGTGTGTGTGTGTGTGTGTGTGTGAAATAATCCTTGACTTTTGAAATTTTGAAAATTCCAGTAGATTTGGTCTTGCCCTCATTCCATTGTAGTACTTTGGTCATATGGTCATGTCATTATTTAAAAAAATTCTCTATTTTTTTTTCTTTTTGACAACCAAACGTATGCTTCTAGGCCATGATCACACATATTTAACTGAAGATAAGTATATCTAATTCTTGTTGTGGCAAGAGCTATGCTTTGCATCAACAGAAGTTTAATATAGTTACAGATTTATTTTAATCACATTCCTTCATGTTCTGTAAGATTACCATCTTTATGTAGATCATGTTATGCCCAGATTGTGACCCCAAAGAGACCACCAAAGACTGTGGATGTCCAGAATGCAACAGCAAGGTTTATTCTATAGATACAAGTCTAGACAGGGAACTCATTCCTACACCCAATAGAGTGAGGCAGGGATGAGTTTTAAAGGCAAAAACCACAAGCCCTTCCAGGTGGTTGCGGGGGGTTGGCACGGGTGCAACTTGGATTGGTTTATTTTTATTTTTGAAGGTCTCTGTTCTCATTTAATTGGGTGAGGGTATGTAACCTTTGAATTTACTGGTTGGGGGTTACAATTATCATTTTGGGGGCAGTCTGGCACAAGTCCCAGGCTTTGTCCTTGAGCTGCCATGGGGGCTAGCTGGCCTAGCACGTACTGACTGTGGGGGCTGGCTCAGTGGTCTAGGCTCTGTCCTTGACTCATGCACATAACTCTAAGTTGGTGAGGGGTCCCAGACAGTAAACATCTGGCTGAACTTTGAGCAGTCAGAGTACGTGCAGAAAGGGAGCTACTGCAAGGACTATGTCTTTTGTTCATGGCCCTCCCAGAAACTACTTGCTCAAGTCTCAGGAAACTGAAATTGAGGCCTGATCTCTGAGAGAAGACTGCGCAGCCTGTTATGGCATCTGCTTGGTCCTTTCAATATTATAATTAGAGTATATCTTCGATCATATTGTCATGCTTGCCCTATTTATAATTCTTAAAATATTTTTTTCATTTTTTTCCTTATTTTAATTTACATACCAGTTTCCCCTCTCTTCTCTCTTCCTGTTCCCTCCTCCCACCTTCCTTCTACACCCCATCCACTCCTCTTCCCTCTCCATTCAGATGGGGTAAGGTCTCCCTTGGGAATCCACAAAGCATGGCATATCAAGTTGCAGCAGAACAAGCCCCGCCCCAGCAAGTCTGAACAAGGCATCCTACCACAGGTAATAGGTTCCAAAGAGTCAGCTCATTCATCAAAAACAGGTCCTGGTTTCACTGCTATGGGCCCCACAAAAGACCAAGATACACAACTCTTACCCACATGCAGAGGGTCTAGATTGGTCCCATGCAGGGCCTATGAGCTTCCAAAAGTTCAGGCCAGCTGTCTTTGTGGGTTTTCCCATCATGATCTTGATGCCCCCTTGCTCAGATTTATTTATCTTATGTGTCTGAGTGCTTATCTCCATATATAGGTACACCAAGTGCATGCTTGGAGCCTTGACTTCATAAGGAGGTACCAGATTACTTGGAACTGGAGTTACAGATGATTGTGAATCACCATTTAGGAAATGAACCCTGGTTGTCTATAAGAAAAACATGTTCTCTTAACCACTGAACCATCTCTCCAGCTCCTGATTATTAAAAGTTTATATCCATGAGTTAAGTGTGTTTTCTAGAGCTTATATCAACCCTGGTTGAGTAAGTATGTAGCATTGCTATTCTAAAGCCAGCATACTTAAAATTCTTTGGGAGTTATTCTGTCAACATTCATATATTATTTTTTAGAGCCAGTTTAAGCCAGTTTGATCATTTTTGTAGATATAATAATTTCACATTTTGTGTATTTTTTGGTTTTCTGAGAGGATAATTCACCTCTCAATTTTCCACCAGAATATATAAAAGTTAAGAGGATATCTCTGAGTTTTGAGGAAGACTGACTTTACTATGCAAGTGCATGTGAACCACATTCTAGTAGAACTGCTCTAGAAACAGAGGCAGATGTCCAACTATTATCTAAATAAAATGCACTCTCATGTCAAAGTAAATAAGAAATTCTTTTGACACAAATAATTGGTCATGACCTGGAAACATGGAATAAGGATTCCCTGGACAATATCTTTCACTATTGAAGTAGCTACATGGTATTTTATTCATTACAGAACAAAGAAAGTCATAAATCAAGACATTTCCAAATACATTGCTGGGAAAGAGTTACAACACAGTAGGAGAAATGTTACTAAAGGTTTAATAAGTTTTGTGATAACATTTTCTTTTTTTTTTAATTTTAAGAGACATTTTTATTTTCTACCTTTATCTTGTGATTTTCTTTTTTAGAAATTATTTCTTTTATGATTAATTATAGTTTGAAGTCATTTTGACAGCTATTAGGATAGTGATACCTGCTTATTTCATGGTCCTATGATTAGAGGTTTTGTTTTTTTTTTTTTTTTTTTTTTTTTTTTTTTTTTTTTTAGTTTTTCAAGACAGGGTTTCTCTGTGTAGCTTTGCACCTGTCCTGGAACTCACTTTGAAGCCCAGGCTGGCCTGGAACTCACAGAGATCCACCTAACTCTGCCTCCCAAGTGCTGGGATTAAAGGCGTGCGCCAACACCACCCGGCTGATTGGAGTATTTTTGTCCATTCTTTTACTCTAAAGTAATTCCTATCTTAAAAGTAAAGATGTATTTCTTGTAGAAAACAGATGAACATTGTTTCCTTATGAATTCACTCAATCTACGTCTTTTTACTGGAGCGTTAAGGACATTGATATTTAAAGTTATTATTGAAATGTGTTTGTTAATTGTGGTCATTATCTTGCTGTCTTTTGGTGTTGTGTTCTCAGTAGCATTTTGTGTTTTACTAAATATGGCCTTTTAAATTGAAATTTTCTTTGTTTTCAATACATGCTGACCGCAGTTTCCCCTCCCTCCACTCCTCCTAGTCCCTGATCCACCAGCCTCCCCTCTCCCCCAGATCCACTCTTCCTCTGTTTCCCTTCAGAAAAGAGCTGGCCTCCCAGAGATGTCAACTGAGTACAGCATAACAAGATACAAGAAGACTAGGCACAATCCATCATATCAAGGCTAGGCAAGGCAACCCAAGAGGAGGAAAACTGTCCCACAAGCTAGTGAAAGAGTCAGAGACACAACACTTGCACTGTTAGGAGTACTCCAAAAACACAAAGCTAACAACCATAACACATATGCAGAGAACCTAGCATAGACCCATGTAGGCACCATGATTTCTGCTGCAGTCTTATGCACCCCATTTAGTCTGATGTCTGTGGGCCATGTTCTCCTGGTGTCCTTGACCCCTCTGTCTTCTACAGTTCTTTCTCTCCCACTTTCTTGAGATTTCCTGAGCTCCAAGGGGCGGAATTCAATAGAGAGCTCCAAGTTGGGCTCTTTTTCTACCTATCATTTTGCTGTGTATCTCTGTATTTACTCCCATCGACTTCCAGAGGAAGTCTCTCTGATGCCACTTGGATTAGGCACCGATCTATGAATATGTAAGAATATCATTAGGAATCATTTAGTTGATAATTTTGTTTTCTACCCTAGATCTCTGGGCTATCCAGCCTACATGGCTTAGTCATCCAGGCAATGTAAGGCATGGGCTCCCTCTTGTGGCATGGGCCTCAAATTACACCAGTCATTGGTTGGCCACTAGCACGAGTTCGGAGCCTCCATTCTCCCAGCACATCTTGCAGGTAGGATAGATTGTAGGTCAAAGGCTTTGTGGCTGGGTTGGTATCCCAGTCCCACCACTAGAAGCCTTGCTTTATTACAGAAAATGGTGGGTTCAGAATCTGAATACTCCATTACCAGGAGTCCCCAATAGGTCACGCTCATAGAATTCTAGGAGTTTCTACTGCACTAGGTTTCCACTTCACCCTCATAAATGCCCTCCAATTCCAGTAGTCTCTCTGCATACTCTCTCCCTCCATTACTCCCTACCCCACCTGAACTCTCCAGTTTCCATTCCCACCTGCCCCTAGTTCACCTGCTAAATCTATTTCCCCTTCACAAGGTCATACATACATCCCCCTGAGAACCCTCATTACTTAACCTTTATGGGTCTGTGGATTGTAGCACGGCCGGAGACAGCATATAAGTTGGCTGATGTGCTGCTAGCAGAGACTGGAGAAAAGGGGACCCGAGATTGTGGACCATCAACCCTCTGTGCATTCCCCTCCAGATCTTCTGCTTAGCATGCCTCTAGGGGGCCAAGGCAGAAATGCCTATATGTCCTGAGGTCATGCTTTATGGCATGCACATGTCATCTTCTTGTAATGCTAGTCTTTTTCTTCTATCTGGTCTTCATGTTTCTAGATCAATGGTGATTTCTGTGATACAGGAAAGGAGTGAAGTAAATTTCACAGAAAGTTATACAGAGATGATAACCCAGGCTGGGGTTAAGGCAGTTATGCAGGTCATGGGAAAGAACCTGCAGCCTGGGGAAGCTTTGCAGGCTTGGATAAACTGTACCAAATGTGTCATCAACAATAGCACATGGTATGATGTGTATCAACACACTGGATTCAAATTGGCCATAATGAATAATTCAGTTTCTGAGGATATTCCAAGGGCATTGTGTATAACTTGAGACCCTAAGGGGTATTGGCTGAAGACTGTGGATGGAGTAACATATAGATGGGATGGCAAACTAAAAGTGTGGGAACCTAGAATAGGAGGAAAATAGTGGCCTCCACCAAGAAAGGGAGATGGCAACTTTAATCCAGATATTTTGATTCCTCCTGAAGGAGTGTGGAGACAATGTGGCAGTGGTTGGAATGATTGCTGCAGATTTCATTGGGTTTATAGATTGAAAAGAGCTGCCAGGAAAGGTGAGCTTCTGTAGCTGAAGAACTTCTCTCCAGGTCCCACCAAGCCCCCGCAGTCCCACAACCCACGTATAAAATAATCACTCAGATGCTTATATTACTTATAAACTGTATGGCCATGGCAGGCTTCTTGTTATCTACTTCTTCTATCTTAAATTAACCCATTTCTATTAATCTATAAGTTGCCACGTGGCTCTTGGCTTAGTGGTACCTTACATCTTGCTTGTCATGGCGGTGGCTGGCAGGTCTCTCCCTCTGCCTTCCTGTTCCCTCCATTCTTCTCTCTGTTAGTCCCACTTATACTTCCTGTCTGGCTACTGGCCAATCAGTGTTTTATTTATGCAGAGCGATATCCACAGAAAGCTTCCTTTCATGGAAGCTCTGAAAATTGGATCAGGTTTTCCTTGGAATTATTGGGATAAGAAGGACAGAAGTTGCTGACTTGCAGGGACAGATTTCTTGTCTGAGTTCATTGTGGCCCACCAGTTACAGGGCTCAGAGTTTACAGAGGGCTGAGGAGGAACTAAGGTGATTAAGGTTGGGGTCTTAAGGTTGGAGCAGGCTGTGTGAGAAGGAAATGACTGTCTGGCACATTGACCACTGTTCTTATTTTTACCATTTTTGCAAAATTGCATGTTGCTAGCCTCTATGTCAAGTGCTCAGAAGATTGTATAATCATTAATAATAAAAATAGATTATGCTTGCTTTGGTGTTAAGTTTTGGATAGTACCTGTGATGATAAAGAATATATTGGTGATTTTCTAAGAATAACTTTTGGAATCATGAGAATATTTTGTATTGGGTGATTTTCCCTTTTCTTTCTGTTTCCCCTTGCTTATGATAATAAAAGACTGAGGTTACCAGGGCAAAAGCAGAAGCTAGGGAAGCTAAAGAAGCTGTAGCAAAGAAGCTACTCAGTAACTGCAGAAGCCCGAAGTGACTAGTCAGCTTGCACGAGCACTGTCTCTGAGACGTTACTGCACCTTCCAGGTATCCCATCCTTTGGACCCCCAAAACAGCTGAGGCTGGTCCCCAGCATAGCATGATTATCATTTACTTAACGGTTAATATTCACTTACAAATGAGTATCATGTTTGTATTTCTGGGTCCCAGTTGCCAAGCTCAGGATGATTTTTAGTAGTTCTGTCCATTTGCCTGCAAATTTCATGGTATCATTTTTTTAAAAGCTGCTTAATAAATACTCCATTGTGTAAATGCACCATATTTCCTTTATTCATTCTTTAGTTGAGGGACATCTATGTTGTTTCCAATTTCCAGCTATTATGAATAAAGCTGCTTTGAACATGGTTGAACAAGTGTCTTTGTGATAGGATGAATCATCCTTTCGGTATATGCCCAAGACTGGTATAGCTGGGTCTTGAGGTAGATCAAATACTCAGTTTTCTGAGGGACCACCATATTGATTTCCATAGTGGTTGTATAAGTTTGCACTCCTACCAGTAATGCTCTGTCTTAGGGTTTCTATTGCTGCGACAAAACAACATGAACAAAAAGCAAGTTGGGGAGGAAAAGGTTTATTCTTCTTATACTTCCACATTGCTGTTCATCACCAAAGGAAGTTAGCATAGGAACTCAAGCAGGGCAGGAACTTAGAGGCAGGGCCTGATGCAGAGGCCATGGAGGGGTACTGCTTACTGGCTTGCTTCAAATGGCTTGCACCACCTGCTTTCTTATACAACCTAGGACTTCCAACCCAGGGATGGCACCACCCTAACCCATCCAACGTGGGATGGGACTTCCCCCTTTGATCACTAATTAAGAAAATGCCGTACAGCTGGATCTCATGGAGGCATATCCTCAACTGAAGCTCCTTTCTCTCTGATGATTCTAGCTTGTGTCAAGTTGACATACAAAACCAGTGTACAGAGGGCTACTGATTTTTCTTTTTAGTTAATCTTGTATCTAGCTGCTTCACACTGAAGGTATTTATCAACTTTAGGAGTTCCCTGCTAGATTTTTTTGGTTGCTTATGTATATTATTGTGTCATTTGTGAATATCAATACATGGACTTCTTCCTTTCCAATTTGCATCCCCTCGATCTCCTTCAGTTGTCTTATTGCTCTAGCTAGAACTTCAAGTACTATATTGAATAGATACTGAGAGAGGTTACAGCCTTTTCTTGTTCCTGATTTTAATGGAATTGCATTGAGTTTCTCTCCATTTAATTTGATATTGGCTGTTGGCTTGCTGTATGTATATTGCCTTTATAATGTTTAGGTCTGTTCCTGGTATTGCTAATCTCTCCAAGACTTGTAACACGGAGGGATGGATTTTGCCAAAGGCATTTTCTGCCTCTAATGACATGATCATGTGGTTTTTTTTTCCTTGCAGTTTGTTTAAATGACGGATTACATTTATTGATTTCCATATGTTGAACTGACCCTGCATCTCTTGGATGAAATCTACTTGGTCATGGTGAATGATCTTTTTGATGTGATGTGATCTTGGGTTTGGTTTTCAGTTATTTTGTTGAGTATTTTTGCATCTATGTTCATAAGGGAAATTGGTCTATAATTCTCTTTTATTGTTAAATCTTTGTGTGCTGTGAATATCAGGGTGACTGTAACTTCATAAAATGTTCCTTCTGTTTCTATTTTGTGGAATAATTCAAGGAGTACTGGTGTTAGCTCTTCTTTGATAGTCTGGCAGAACTCTGGGCTAAAACTGTCTAGCCCTGGGCTTTTTTGGGTTGAGAAAGTTTTAATGACTGCTATTTCTTATTAATGTTTCCTGTTATGAATGCACCTATTTAAATTGCTTATCTGATCTTGATTTAACTTTGGTAAATGGTAACTACTGAGAAAATCATCAATTTATTTTACATTTTCCAATTTTATGGGGAACAGATTTTTAAACTGTCTCTTCTTGATTCTTTGGATTTCCTTGATGTCTGTTGTTATGTTCCTCTTTTTGTTTTTGATTTTGTTAATTTGGATATTCTCTCTCAGCCTTAATTGGTGTCGATAAGGGTTTGTCTATGTTGTTGATTTTCTAAAAGAACCACTTCTTTGTTTCATTGATTCTTTGTATCATTCTCTTTGTTTCTATTTTACTGATTTTGGCCCTCAGTTTGATTATTTCCTGCCTTCTACTCTTGGGTGTGCTTACTTCTTTTTGCTCTAAAGCTTTCAGGTGTGGTGTTTAGTTGCTTGTATGAGAACTCTCCATTTTTTTTTAAAGTAAGCACTTATTGCCATGAATTTTCCTCTTAGCACTGCTTTCATTCTGTCTCATAAGTTTGGGTAGGTTGTATATTCATTATGATTGAATTCTGGAAAGTCGTTAATTTCTTTGTGTCTTGATCCAGTTTTCATTCAGTGAAAGGCTGTTTGGTTTCCATGAGTTTGTAGGGTTTCTGTTTTTGAAATCCAGCTTTAATTCATGGTGGCCTGATAGGATGCGGAGGGTTATTTCAAATTTCTTATATCTATTGAGACTTGCTTTGAGACCCAGTATGTGGTCAATTTTGAAAGAAGTTCTGTGAGCTACTGAGAAGATGGTATATTCTTTTGTGTCTGGCTAAAATGTTCTGTAGATATCTGCTAGGTCCGTTTGGTTAATAATGTCTGTTAGCTCCTGTATTTCTCTGCTTAGTTTGTGGCTGGATGATCTGTCTGTTGTTGAGAGTAGCATATTGAAGTCCCCCACTATCAGTGTTTGTGAGAATAACAGGAGAATAATACAAGCATAGAACATAAATTATAGGCTACTTATTGAAACAAATTAATATATTCAAGGGATTTATAAAAAAACACATACTTTATAAAGGAATATATTTAAAAATGTTCCCTGATAATCAAGTAGAACTTACAAAATAATTTGTAAGCATTGCCAAGATGGCTCAACAAGTATGGGCATTTGCTTGAGTTCATACTCAGGTCCCTAAAGGTGACAGAACAAAACCTATAGGAGTTATTCTCTGCCATTCACCTGTGTTTTGTGACATAGGTGTGCCTGCACTCACTTACATACACAGAAAAAATAAATAATTTTTTTTTTCGGAACTGAGGATGAAAGTCAAAGAAATATGCTATACATGAAAGAAGATGATCAAAGCATCAATATTTGGTCACTTTTCTACAAAATTTCAAAAGTCAAAGTTAGAACACAGATATTCCCACCCCACAGAGTAGAGCAACAAGATCAGCTTTC
Source organism: Peromyscus attwateri (assembly GCA_902168425.1). NCBI lineage: Eukaryota > Metazoa > Chordata > Mammalia > Rodentia > Cricetidae > Peromyscus > Peromyscus attwateri. The sequence goes on along the minus strand of CABHPP010109775.1, from coordinate 17,353 downwards.
TTCTGTTGGGACCTAAGGCAATCTGATTTATGTGTCTGTAGCCCATCTGCCACATCAGAGATGGGAAAGAAGCTGCAGAGGCATAGACCTAATTTTACCTACAGTGGCACATCAGATATTTTATGGTTTTTTCACATGTGAAAAAGAAACATTAGGCAACAAAGGTTATAGCAGTGGTTTGCAACATTCCCAGTGTGACCCCTTAATACAATTCCTCATGTTGTGGTGACTCCCAACCAGAAAATTATTTTTGTTGCTACTTCATAACTGTAATTTTGCTAACATTATAAATAATAATATAAATATTTTTGGAGATAGAGTTTTGCCAAAAGGATCGCACCCCTCAGGCTGAGAGTTGCTGGATTATAGGGAGGTTGGGCCCAAGGAAGTTATGAGTATTGACTTCAGTTAAGGATTAATTAGAGTATTGTAAGGGCACCATTCTTCATATATGGTCAAGCCACCGTTCATATATGCCAGTAGGCGAGAGGTTGGTATTTCTACTTGTGCATTAAAAGTGCACTATTCATGTAATTTGTGTGGTGTGCTGGATGGTGATCTGGATGATTCCAGATAACAAACTAGAGAGGGGCTTATAGGCTTAAAAATCAAAATGACTATTAACTCTTGATAACAGATGTGATCCAGGAGATCTATAAGGAGTTTTAAATCTTTCCTATGACTTGTTTTCCTATTGTCTGATTGTTTAGGCACAAACAGCTACTTTCTTACTACATCTCTGTCTACACTTCACAAAGAAGCAACATTTCTCTTCAAAAAAGAGGCAAAGCCCCCACCCATTTCTGTTTCCTGGAGATCTAGGCCCTTCTTGTTTTGGAGAGTGATTTCTGATAAAGTCTACCTGATCTTGAATTTATATTAGGATTTGTGAAATTTCATCAAGGCTATCCTGTATGTCCTGGGATAAATAGTGATAGTAATTTTCAGATGTGGTTAAACTTACTTACTCTTATTCTAATGCTTACTGTTGTTTCTAGGGCCAGAAGATGGAGGATGAGAATTTTTTTTCTGCATATGTGGCCAGTTAAGAAGACAAGAAAACTTGTTGTTAAGAGCTACACCTCTGTTTGGGAATAAGTGAATCAGGATCCAGGATCCAGTTTGGTTTGTGAGAATCCACAGGTAAACTGAAGTATCACAAAATCTGATACCCAATTTGAAAACAAAACAAAACCTAGACAGATAAATTTTATATAGAGTGTCTTTGATGCCCATCATCTTCCTTGACATATTTGGGGCTTCCAGGAGCAGATATGTCTCATTGTCTAGAAAGTCTAAGTTTTTAAAACATTTTAAATGCCATATTCTGTAGGTCTTTGAAGTGTTTGAAGATTATCTACCTAATTGAATTATATCTATGTATACCTAGAAAACTTAATATGACTACAAGTTTGATTATCATAGATGACTAATTATTAATCTGTATTTCTTAATTATCCATTACAATTTAAATTAGTTACATAAACATAATACCTCCAAAGAGAGTAGAAATATATTATACAGTATAACAAAATTAAGTTTAAACTTGCATCAATAAAGTAAAATCCATAGCAATGTAAAACATTTTAAACAAGTTGCTCTTGAAAAGTAGGTTCAATAATCCACCCTTTTATCCTATGATATCTGTATCCTATATTTCCATATTATATCCTCCTTTCTTCTTTTAGAAAGATATTGACTATGATCAATAACAATTTGTAACCAACAACCTAAACAAAGACAAACATCCATAATCCATGTTTTGGGAATGTGGATGTAGTTTTCTAGGCTACTTCCTGTTGATAAAAGGCATTGTATTCTTATGGGGATCCTGAGAAAATTCATGAAAATGGTCAAGTCCTTACTGGAATAGTCTGTGATGTTGTATTTTTTGAGCCAGTTGCCTTGAAGCTGTTTAGATGTTGGATCATCTGGGCCATGGTATCATTGGAGACCTTTCAGGGGGTCTTGGCTGGTCAAACCTTATTAGCCTGGAAGCAATCCACAGGTTCTCATCTTCTGTGGAAACAAAAGCAGAACCTCTTTTCCAAAACAATGTATTCTTAGATATAGATTTTGAAATCAAGATATCTTTAAAATATACATATTGATTTAACTTAGCAGCTTTTACAATCAAATATCTTTCTGTAGTTAAAAAAATCCCAAAACAACACAATCCAGATTCTCATATAATATCCATCTTTTCGTGGCTTATTTTTTTATATTATCTTTACTGTCTCTTTGAAGACTTTATTTTTTAAAACTATTTCTTTATATAACTGCATATGTTACTTGTTTCTCTCTTTCGAGCCTATGTATATTTTTCACACATTGTAAACCGTTTAGAGGTTTATCACATCTGAATCTGTCTTATTGTGAATCTATTGTCCTGTAGAATGTCTGGCAGTTTCCTCTGCAAATCAGGAACCTGAAGGACCATTTTGCCAAGCAAAGTTCAGTGGTCACCTTCTTATGGGTCCAGTCGATCAAGGCATCCAGGCAAGAACAGTTTCTTGCCCAAATGGCTATTTTTGCCAAGAAGAAGATAAACTTCATTCTTAAACTGATGGACATTGAAGCTGTTTTTGTTTCCTGGCTCTTGTGAGTAAAGCAGTAATTAACACAGATGAGCAAGTATCTCTATAGGAGAACACAGAATCCTCTGGGTGTATGTGCAAAGAGGTTCACATTCTTCATACTGAACTTACATATAGGCTGACAGACAATAAAGCATTGAAGAACCAGGTAGAAGAACTGAAACATCAATTAGAAACTTCAAAACATAAATGTCTCTAATAGTAAGGAACTTTCTGAAGTAGTTTTGTAAACAAAGAAAATAAGCTGTTTGAGAATGGAATCTTTGATATAAAAATTTAACAGCCTGGGGAGTCATAGCTCACGAGTATCACCTAATAATTAAAGTAGTGCTTGTATCAGTTACTTTTTTTGTTGCATTTACAAAATGTCTAGCAACTTAAGGAAGGAAAAGTTTACTTTGTCTCACCACTTGAGAGGATACATGGCAGAGAAAGAACTGTGTCCCAAATTGAGGCAGCTAGTCATATGGTTTGGGAGTCAGGAAGCAGAGAGAAATGAAAGGTACCTGTCACATTCAGGGTTGTCTTTCTTCTTCAGTTAAATCTTTACATACACACTCATAGACATATCCAACTTTGATTCTGAGTCTGGTAAAATTAACAACCAATATTAATCATTACAGTGCTGAGAACTGATCTTCAGAAAACAACTCAGCAGCTTGTGACAATACTTACCTGATAAAGACAAAAAGAGATTTTATGGAGGACTATGTCAAACAACTCTAGAAGAAATAATTAAAGAAAAATAATTCAAAGTTATATATTATGAGAAAAATCAAGAACACTTTCTTTTAGGAGCTTCTGATTTTAACAAAGGTCATTTGCGTGGATATTGCAGCACCGTGGCATGTTTACATACATCCTGTTCTAGTGATAGTGAGTCTAAACTGGAGCTCTGGAACCAAACCAAAATATTTCAGGCTCTTTTAGAAGACATATTACTAAAATATTACTTCAGGGGAAGTCTACAAGCACTTGAAACAGACATAGAATATCTTATTAAACATTACTATGAATGGGAGCAGAATATAAAAAAATAAAACTCAGCAAAGCTTTCTCTTGGTGAACAGTCAAGAGCCCCACAACAGCAGTTAGCATCCAGTAGTGTCATTGGCAACATTCCTCATTTAATGTGTCAATGGTTAAAACATGGTTTTTTCATCTGTACAAAAATATACTCATTTATTAATATATGTGTTTCTATGTTTGCAGTGTGAGCTTTGTGGAAATTTGTTTGTATGGTACCATTCAATTGCTTGTCAATGAAGCTAGGTATCTTCATTTGCTGCTAGCCAGGAAGTGCTAAATACTACAAAAGATTTAAAAACCCTTCTCTATAATTCTTCTCTAATTTCCTTTTCTTTTACTGTGATAAATACCATGACAAAAAGCAACTTGGATGGGAAAGAGTTTATTTCATTCTATGCTTCCAGGTAACAATCCATCATTGGGGAAAGTCAAGGGAGGCACTTAAGACAGGAACGTGAAGACAGAAACTCTGGCTTGTTCAACTACCTTTCTTATATAGCCTAGGCCTAATTGCCCAGCGTTGATATTGCCTACAGTAGTCTAGGCCCTCCCACATAAATTAATTTTTTAAATGCCCCACAGAGTAATACCCACAGGACAATCTAGTAGAGGTAATTTCTCAATTGAAATTCCCTCTTCAGAGGTGTTTCAGGTTGAAAACAAAACTAACCATGATATCTTCCCTATAAAACATGAGAATGATTATTCAGGTCTTTAAAATTATGTATGTAAAGATAGGTCTCTACCAAGTAGCAATTACTTCAGCAATACTACAAAAAACAAAATAATAAGTTTTGTTTGGGTCTGGGCTGTTGTATATATTTGCATTCTCAGTTACTTAGAATTAAAATAAGAAGATCTCTTCAGTTCATGAGTGAAGTTGGGGCATACCTGAGAATCATAACAATATTTCCCCTTAAATACATTTTTGACATTCCCAAATAGCATTTTGTTGTGTTTTAGGATGCTTTTGAGTACTTATATCTTTCAGTTTTAGTTTTAAATATTACTGTTCATTAGTTTTGTTTTTAATTATCATATGAACTACTGGATTTCAGTAAGGTGTTTTCATACATACTTTGTTTTTGTTGATCCTTCTATTATGATCCCCTGTCCACCTGCCCCACTCCCACTGGTCTCTTTCCTCATTCTAGTCCCAGTATCTAAAATTCTGCTCTCATGTCACATGTATTCTATTACTCTTTTTTTACCCTTTCTCACCAAGATCTTGTTTTTCCCCCTTTTATACTCCACTATTTGTTTTGTGACCTATAAGCATTCAACAAATATCCCAAAAGTGATAGAATCAAACTTATCCAGAGATCTAACTGGATCCTGCCTCTCATTGTATGGAAAATATCAATATCTGGAGCCCCTATATTTTATGAAGATGCAAACAAACAAGGAAAGGCAGGTTACAAATCAGAAAATTTAAGTAATTTGGTTCAAAGTCCTTAAAATCCAGCTCAAAAATCAGAATTATATGCTATTCTGATGATATTAATAGATTTTTCAGAAACTTTCCACATAATTACTGATCCTCAGTATGCTAAAAGAGTGGTTTTACATATTGAAATAGCAGAATTTATCCCTGATGAGTCAGAATTAACTTTGTTTTTTATTCAGTTACAAGTTATAATCAGGAATAGTAATCATCCCTTATATTTAACTAACATCTGATCCCATATGGGTCTGCCAGGGCCTCTAGCACAAAGTAATGAAGAGATTGATTATCTATTGATAAGAAATTGCTGGAGGCCTCAGAATTTCATAAAAAAATTCATGTCAATAGTAAAGGTTTAAAAAGAATTTTTCCATAACCTGGCAACAAGCCAAGGAAATGTCCTACTTGTTATTTTTATAATCAGACCCCACTACTAGCAGGATGTAACCCAAAGGGTACTCAGAGGAATGAAATCTGGCAGATGTATGTGTTTCATTTTGTAGAATTTGGAAAATTGAAATATATACACCACAACATTGATACCTATTCAGGATTTCAATTGGCAACTGCTCTGAGTCCCAAAAAGGCTGACTCTGTAATCTCACATTTGCTAGAAGTTATAGCCTTCATGGGTATACCTGTACAAATTAAAACAGACAATGCTCCAGCATATGTCTCTGGTAAAATGAAACAGTTTTTTGCTTATTAAAATATAAAACCCATTACAGGTATACCACACAATCCTACAGGCCAAACAGTTACAGAAAGATCAAATCAAACTGTAAAGGTTATGCTAAATAAACAGAAAGGGGTAACAAACCCCCCAGAAATAGATTACATAATGCTCTATCAACTTTTAATTTTCTCAATGCTAATGAGAAAGGAACAATAGCTGTGGATAGACACTGGATAATAGAAAACACTACAGAATTAAATCAGCCTATATACTTTAAAGATGTGCTGCCTCAGAATGGAAACCAGGATATGTATTACATTGGGGACAAGGTTTTGCTTTTGTTTCTGCAGGAGAAGAAAAGCTATGGATACCATCACAATTGATAAAGGTTCGATTTGAACAAGAGAGACCTCTTAATTGGAAGAGGTGATAGTTCATCAACCAGCGTGGCCATTCAATTTAAATTAACTCATACAACTAACCAATGCTTTTCATTTAATCAGATATAAATTGCCAAAAAGGAACCTCCCCAAAGTTAGGGTTGGGGAAAGGTTTTTGTTTTTGTTTTTTAGGAGAATGAAGGCTAAGGAATCTGAAGAACACTGGACAAATGAGTCATCTGAAGAAAAAGGACAAAACATTCAGAAAAAAATTTCCAAGAAAATGAGTAAATTGGACTGTTGGTATATCACATATAAAATTTCATAAGTCTTCCTAAATGTTTGTTTCTGGTGTTCTCTACAGACAACACAAATGGTCTTTAGATAATCCCAGTTCAATTAAAAATTAAACTGGCTTTGGAGTTGGAGCATGGCTCTCTCCTTCTCTAAACCTAAACATGTTTGTTAAAAGGAAAATGTAAAATCTCTGTATTATGTAAGAAGAGCCATCTGATATGGGACAGACAGACGATAACCAAAATTAAGGGAATATTCTATTGCCACTAATCTCATAATTCTTTGGTTCTATTTTGATTCTTTTAAAGTTTTCTTAAGATATGAATTTTATATCAAAATATATAAGATTAATATATATTAAACTATTATAATGATATTAATGGTCATATAGAGTACTAACTAATTCTAGAAAAAGGGCTTCATCTAGCTGCCTGTACATGTTTTTGTTTTTGAGTCTCTATCAGTTTTCTACAGGGAATCATGACGATGTCTAACAGAAAATTTGAAGTCTCCAAAAAGATGATGTGGCCTCATCTTGACAATTCCATCAGGACGATGATAATACTACTAAGCTGACAAATATCACCCAAAGATCGGCTTTGGACAACAAACTGCTCAGGACAATTTCAAGATAACCTGATGAGATGATCCAGCCTTTCAGACTACTCAAGCAAGGACTTGAGACAAGCCCTGCATTTTCACATTATGCAGAGACTGGGCATCAAATGATACAGCTACCTCTCCCAGAACTTGACAATTAACCCAAAAAAATTTCTTATCAGGATCCCCTAAAGATGCTGTCACCCCCAGACAGCAGGAAGTAATTTTAAGAACACAACTCCTACATTCCCAAGAGAAGGGGCTGGTGGTTTTTTGTCTTTCAATGGGTTTTGGGTAATTGTCATTGCTTAGGATGATTGGTTACAAGTTGTTATTGTTAATGGTCAGGATAAAGGCTAAACAAAGGAGATTAGATTTAAGTTTCTTGTTTGAAAAAAAAGAGGATTTAGATAAAAATTAGATTACTGAATATACTCTGAAAACAGAAGATGTACGAATGATAGAATAATGGGAAGATTATTAAATCTACTCTGAAAAGATAAAAAGAGAATATGAATATGGTAAAATAAAAAGGTAGATTATTGAATCTACTTTTAAAAGGCAACTACTAATTTTAAATATTTACATTGGATTGGAGTTTTGTATATTATATACAAGTTATGTATATTGATACAAATACAGATTTATATACATAAGATACATATGTATTAATTGATTTATATACATATAAGATAAAAAGGTAGATTATTGAATCTACTTTTAGAAGGTAGCTACTAGTTTTAAATATTTTACAGTGGAATGGATTTTTGTATATTGTATATAAATTATGTATATTTCTACAAGTTTGAGATTGATTTATATAGATATAGTAAGATAAAAAGATAGATTATTGAATCTACTTTTAGAAGACAACTACTAGTTTTAAATATTTTACATTCAATTGGATTTTTGTATATTGTATACAAATTATATATATTGATACAAATTTGAGATTGATTTTGTTAGAAAATATTGTATATATATTTCTAATCTTGTTCAAGGTATTGTACCTATACAGTTCATTTAACAATGTAATTCAATTTGCTAGTCCTTGAAAGTTATTATTACCAACTATTTAGAATAATAAATAAATGCAGGTTAGTAGTTAGTCATTACAATTGGACTTGTAGTGATATTCAAGATCAAGAAGAGATATATTTTAGATATACAGGTCATCTTCAAACACTTCAGAGATCTGCAGAATATGTCATTTAATATGTTTTAACAACAGATTTTTTTTCTTTTTTTTATGGTTGTGAGACATGTCTACACCTGGCAGTACCAATCTACTTCAGAGAAGATGATAGGCTTTGAAGAAACTCCATAAGTAGTTTACTTTCATTGTGGCAAATGTTAGCCATTGGGCAAGAAATGTGCCCTCACTTCGACTGGTAACAGTATGGACAAGCAGGATACAGAAGAAAGGACTGGCAATCCTTGCCAAGACAAGGTAGGAAAGCTCTTTAGAAAATCCTGCTTAACAGATGAGTCTGTCAGATATGCTAGGTCTGTAGGCCAAACACGGATACCCTAATGTTATAGAGAAACCTCAGGTGACTGTCCAGGCAGCCAGCTGGTTCTGTCATTTCTCAAATTTTTTGGAAGTCGCTTGTTTGCACTTCCTGTTTTACTAGTTTGTATTATTTCCTTCTCGGGTCTCTGAGGAAGTTGAAGATTAGATAGTTATAGTTATAATTTTCCTAGCTAACCATTTCAGAAAAGAAACTCACTAAAGAGGTGTAAAGTGTATAAGTTTGAAAGACATCAAAAGATAGTTTGGGTAATGCAAATTAGGACAGAAGGTAAATTAGATACAATCCTTTGAATTCACAAAAATAGGATAGATAATGAAATATTTTCTCTGAATTTGTCAAATGTAAATGGACTAGACATTGTTGATGTATTTATTGCATGTATATATTGTATACAGTTATTCTATTTATTGTATATAGTTTTTATTTTATTTTATTTTATTTTATTCATTCTATTTTAGACAACAAAAGGGGAAATGTGGTGATATTTTATTTGTGTACCCCAACTAAGCTCATCTGGGGATCAGAGGAAAGGCAGCAACTATATTAATCAGAGAGGTCAGGCAGTGGTAGCACATGCCCTTAATCCTAGCATTCAGGAGGCAGAGAGTCATCCAGATCTCTATGAATTCAAGGCCACACTGGGAACAGAGCCAAGTATGGAGGCACAGGCTTTTAATTGCCAGCACTAGTTAACTATAGAGGTCTGGAGGTCTATACAGACAGACAAGAAATGTTAGAGCTGGGCAAAAAAGGAAGTGATGTAGCTGAGCAGAGAGAGGAAGTGAGACAGCAGGGCATAGAAACAATATAGGCTTCAGTATACAGGAAGTAGCTCTCTCTTTGGCTAAGGATTTCCTAACAGTAAGAACATAGCTGGCTTCTTTTTGCTTCTCTGATCTTTCAGTTTCTGCCCCAATATCTGGCTTCAGGTTTTGTATTAATAAGAGCATTTAGCAAATCGTCTTACAATGTAATACTAACCTGCTTGGTCAGATGGTTCCACTGGTGCAATAGTGGCATGAAAGCTATGAGGGTAAGCAACTACTTTTAGATTGTATCTGAGGCCCACTCAAAAGAAGGAATTTCATGCATGATATGGTAATCCTGCTGAAAAGCCTGTGGCTAGAGAGATCGTAAGCCCTAGCACAGATCTGCTGCTGTTGTTTTGCTAAATAGTCATTCTGTCAAACTGCCTTCTACATATTTATATTTATACCCATATATTTGTTCTGCTCTCAGTTTTGGTAAGAGAAGATTCTTTCTATAATATGTAAAATTCATAACAGGTCAATATGCTGAGTATAAGTATCCGTGAGTGCTGAGATATAGATGAGTTACATAAGTCTCCTCCCATGAAAGACTGGGTAAATATTGTAGAAGAGGAGGCAGAAAGAATGCAAAAGCCACTAGATTGGGAGGAGGGCTGTGAAATTCCATCCTTTGGACTTGACACAGTTGTGGAACACATTAACTCAAAGCAGATGTGGTTTACTGCACATGATTAAGCCAGGTAATATCACAGAGGCTCAATTATGGCAAAGGAGTTATTGAAAATTGATGGTAACTGGGGGGGGGGGGATCACTCTCCTTTGGAGATGTAGTTGCTGTTAGATTGCCCATGCTCTAGTGGATAGACACACAGTTATGCACATTAAGGCCTAATTTGACTAGGGAATATTGATAACAAAAAATATAAGAATACATGAATCTTGAGAGAATAGTTGGGGACCACTAAGGGGAGTTGGAGAGGAATAGTGATGGATATATAAAATCAAAATACATTGTACAAATATAAGAAATTGTTTATGAAAAATAGAAAATATTACTTAGAGAAAAAACAGTAAGGACTCTGAATGTTGATATTATGATGCTAAATTTTTAATAAGTTTTGATATTTTAAAAGCCAAAATGTTTAAAATATAATTTGCTGAATCTTTTCTACAAACTTACAACTGTTAAATCTTTGAACTGTTTTAACAGACTAAAATTTCAAGTGGTATGTTTTTGGGGTCCACAGAGATTTCCTAGCAGGATCTGAGCTTGCTTTATACAATAGGGCTCCATAAGGGGATGGATTGACCATGTGTGTATTTACCAGGTGTTTGGAAGGGTTTTCACTTGGCTGTGCAGTACAGTATGCTTTGATCTAGCAAGGGGGGGGGTGTCTTTTGCTCCACCTCTTGGCATTCCTTGAAATGCCCTTTAGCAGAGACAGAAGGGGCCAGTGGGTTTGGTCCAGGTCCTCCCAAGGCTATCCTATGTTTCTGTCTCTCTCCCTCTATATTTCTATCTAAATATTTCTCACTTCTCTATGCTCAAGAGTACCCTGGGGAAAAAGTGGTGGTGGGTCCCCCACAGTAGATAAAAAGGAATTTGTAACATATTCTTTTAACTTTCAAATTAAAACCTATTATTCATATAAAAGTTTGAGGCAATCCTCAGCTACACAGTGAGCTCCAGGCCAGCCTAGGCCAATAAGGGGAATTGTGCTTAAAACACATTTCTTGCTTATAGGCTCCAAATATTGTTAAATAATTCAAACAACTATTGATGTGCATAATGAATATATACAACATTTCCCTCAGGGACACACTTTTGGGCCTCTATAGCTCATGAAAACTCATTATGGATCTGAGAAAAAATGATCAATCTTCTTGGGAAAGCAGGTAGCCCAGAAATTTCCACTTGGCAATGAAGATCCTGAAACTGAAACCTTGCTGGAGTCCACTGAAAGTTAGTTTAGTTACTCTTTAAGAGAGGAAATCCAAAGGCCATAAAATAACATTAGAATTTTTAATTTAAAAATTTATTGAGACCTACATGATACTTCTAATGATTAATTTAACCATGTATTCACATGATTAAAAGTTTTGATTTGTAGTATATTAATTTCCCAAAGGTTTTTTCATGCAAATTTAGACTGCTATTTATGAGAACATTTTATGAATACTGTAAATATTGCCTATGCTACCATTTGAGACTATCTGTAAATCATGTTTTCATTCATGCCTTATGTTGATTCCACTAGAATATTTTTAGTAGTTTCTTCTTTTTGTAAATTATTTTATACTTAGATTATTTAGCACCAGTTGTGGGGTAACATATCTAAAAATTATCAAAGGTGAGTAAGAGAAATGAAAAAGTATTCAAAATGTGAATTGTTAGGAAAATCAATGAAAACCACAAATACATATTTAAACTGTATATCCTTGTGAATAGAATTCATTTTTAAATGTGTATGGATGTTCATTTTGACAGTGATAATGACACTTGTTTATCTTCCAGAGAAAATTTAAATGTACATTGTATAGGTTTTTAACTTAATTTTATTGCTCATTTAAAAATATAAATTTTTTGCCGGGCAGTGGTGGCGCATGCCTTTAATCCCAGCACTCGGGAGGCAGAGGTGTAGATATAACCAACCGTTTTATTAAATAAAAAACACAGAACCAATGCAAGGAAGAAAGCCAAGAGGTCAGAGCTAAGAGCTAAAACCTTACCCTTCCTCCTGCGGTGGTCCTACCTCTCCGAACCAGCAGCACCTCCTGTGTTAAAGTCCTTATATAGAATTTCTGTTCTGCCTTCTCATTGGTTGTAAACCCAACCACATGATCGCCTCATCACGGCCTGTCTGTATAGACCTCCAGGTGTTCCATGGTTGGTATTGAGATTAAAGGCATGTGTATCCAATGCTGGCTGTATCCCTGAACACACAGAGAGTTACCTAACTCTGCCTACCAAGTGCTGGGACTACAAGCATACGCCACCACTGCCCTGCTTTCCTATGGCTTGCTAATAGCTCTGACCCCCAGGCAATTTTATTTATTAACATACAAATAACATTTAAGTACAAAAGAAAATATCACCATACAGAGGCAGGAGGATCTCTGTGAGTTCGAGGACAGCCTGGTCTACCAAGTGAGTTCCAGGAAAGGCACAAAGCTACACGGAGAAACCCTGTCTCGAAAAACCAACCCCCCCCAAAATATATATATATATATATATATATATATATATATATATATATATATATAATATTTCTAGATAATAGTGCTTTCAAAAAGATTGTATGCATTTACTGTATTTATAAAATAGGTAATACAAATTATTTGGCATCAGGCCATTATAATGTTCTTAGAAATGATAATTCTCTTATTTAATTCACAGGCTATGTTAGTGTCACCATGATTTCCAATTATGTGAAGGTCATTGGTGTGGAAGAATTGAATTATTTAGCTTCTAAGGACAAAGCAAAGAGAATGAAATCCTATTAGTTATTGACTGACACTGTGTTTCTCACAAAAGGTGGCTATTACTGTATCCCTGACACTATTCAATACAGCTGAGGAACTTTGACCCACTGGTGATTTTGGAGTCAAGCAGACTTACTTTTGAAAGTATATTTCTGTTTAACATGAGGGGTTTGAAGAGAGATGCTTACTATGTGTTTTCCAAAAGGACATATTGGTGATTGGAGACAAGAAAATGTTGCAGCTCCTCCAGTGACCTAGGTGCTTGTAACAAATCCTATGTCTGCTAACTGCCCTATGCATTTAATACACTGATGTCTACTGGATAGAAAGCATAACTACTTAAAACTTATTTCATTATTGCTAAGGTTCCATTGCAGCTATGAGACAGAATCTATGGTAAGCATTTGCTGTGAGATAATGATTTTGTACACTGGTTTAATAAAACGCTGATTGGCCAGTAGCCAGGCAGGAAGTATAGGCAGAATAAACAGACAAGGAGAATTCTGGGAAGATGAAGGCTGAATCAGGAGATGCCAGCCCACCGTTCAGGGAGCAGCATGTAATGGCACACAGGTAAAGCCACGGAACACGTGGCCACATATAGATTAACAGAAATGGGCTGAGTTTAAGTATAAGAGCTAGTCAGTAGTTAGCCTAAGCTAATGGCCAAGCAGTTTTAATTAATATAATCTTCTGTATGTTTACTTGGGTCTGAGAGGCTGTGGAGGGGGGGGGGACTTTCAGCTACAAGCGTTTACCATGAAATCAGCAAGAAATGAAGTACAGGCATTGTTAGTATTTCTAACATCTTTATGGGGCCCCGGTACATTTCTCTGGAACAATGAATTCAGAATTTCTTAGGTAAAAGTTAGGACACAGAAACACACAGAGTGCAATTTTATTTGGAAAACCTCTCTCTAGTAATTGCTGTCAACAGGTCATCCTTTTTTCAGATGTATCTGAAAGGGCCAAACATATTTAAGGGCTGTTTGAAGGAGTCAGCAAAAATAGCAGATGCCTTCAATAAGAAGCCTAGTCAGCCAATTCATGTACTGAGCACAGGACCCGGTCCAACTGCCTGGATGCCTCCCAAACAGATCAAGCCAATCAACTGTCTCACCCATTCAGAGGGCCTGATCCAGTTGGGGGCCCCTCAGCCATTGGTTCACAGTTCATGTGTTTCCATTTGTTTGGCCATTTGTCCCTGTATTCCATCCATCCCTGGTCCCAACAACTCTTGCTCACATAAACCCTCCTCCTTCTCGCCAATTGGACTCCCGGAGCTCCACCCGGGTCCTGACCATGGATATCTGCATCTAGTTCCCTCAGTCACTGGATGGGGTTTCTAGCACGACAATTAGGGTGTTTACTCATCCTATCACCAGGGTAGGTCAGTTCGGGCTTTCTCTCTACCATTGCCAGCAGTCTATTGTGGGGGCATCTTTGTGGATTTCTGTGGGCCTCTCTAGGACTTTGCTTCTTCCTATTCTCATGTGGTCTTCATTTACCATGAACATTCCTTGTGTTCCCTCTCTGTTCTTGATCCAGTTGGGATCTCCTGCTTCCCCAAGTTCTCTTTCCCTCGCCCCTCGCCCCTCATTACCCCCACTCACTTCCAGACTGTTCATCTAGATCTCATCCATTTCTCCATCACTGGGCGATCCCCGTGTCTTTCTTGGGGTCCTGTTTTCCAGGTAGCCTCCCTGGTGTTGTGAGTAGCCGTCCAGTCATCCTTGTTCCAAACCTGGGGCTTAGCAGAGATGCTTGGCTCAGCCTGGGAGGAGGGGACTAGACCTGCCTGGACAGAGTCCACCAGGTTGATCTTAATCCTCTCAATCCTCGGGGGAGTCTTTGCCCTGGAGGAGATGGAAATGGGGGGTGGGCCGGGGGAGGGGGCGGGGCGGGAGGGGGGAGAACGGGGGAATCTATGGCGGATATGTAAAGTTGAATTATATTGTAAAATAAAATAAAATAAATTCAAAAAAAAAAAGAAGCCTAGTCATATACAAGGGACACTGGGGAAAGTGGCTACCATTAAATTGTCAACTCTTTTCTTCACAAACATTTTTTTCTCCACAGCAAAAAGTAAATGTCCAGCCAGCATGATACTCTAACTTGAAGCTTTTGTTTTCTCCTTATTGAGTGGTGCAATATACATTCTTGAGTTCCTGAAAGAAATATGTTTACACTCTGAACATACTTGCTTAGGATTTTGCCTGGCTTCAGCAAATGTACTTTGTTTACAAAAATGCCAAAAATCAGTTCTGCTTACTTTAAGGAGACTAGAGCTATGTACAATATCAGAGTTATTGTCTCATTACTCTGTCAGTTTTGAATTTGCTAAACAGAATAAAGTTTTTATATTTAATTTTATATTTAATTTCTATACTTCAATTTTAACTAAAGCAGTCTAGTATACAAATGGTATTTGATAAATGTACTTTTTGGAGAGTTTATGGCATGTTTCAAATTTTTTATGAAGAAGAAAATTTATAAAGGTACTATAAAAATTTAAAACTTATTAAACTAATCCTTTTCATGACATACCTTGTAAATCATTTCTGAGCACTTTATATTTCTTACCTAAGTACATTTTAAGTTGAAAACCAGCATCAATATTACAATAAAATATACATTTTCTAAAATATTTAACAATTAAGAAAGAAAACTGTAAGAAGGTCATGTAGTTTCTTCAAAGTTAATCATCTGACAATCTTGAAATTTTTTAAAGACTTTTTAAATAAAAAATGATTACACTTATTTTTAAATTGTGTGTTTATTTGCTTGAAGACAGGGTGTCATATACCCAGGCTATTGTACAACTTTCTGTAGTGATATATTATGTATCCTAATTAACTTGCCTGAGGATCAGAAAACAGAGCCAGCCATTAGATTAGACACAGAGGTCAGGCAGTGGTGGCACACACCCTTAATCCTGTCATTCAGGAGGCAGATATCTGTCTGAATCTCCGTGAGTTCAAGGCCACACTGGAAACAGATCCAGGCAGTGGTGGCACACACCTTTAATCCCAGTACTGTGAAGCACACACAGCTTTAATCCCAGGCAGCTTTAATCCCAGGAAGTGATAGCAGGGTGGAGAAAGGTATGTAAGGTGCGAGAAAATAGGAACTAAGGCAGTTTATCTGACACCCTTTCAGGTGAAGACTCAGAGGATTCATGGAGTTGGTGAGATAATAGGTAGTGGCTGTGGCTTGCTCTGCTTCTCTGATCCTTCAGCTTTTACTCCAATATCTGGAATCAAAAATTAACTTTCTATGAATTTCCTTGAATGTATAATCCACCTTCCTCTGATTGCTGAGTGCTTGTGTACAGTTATGAACAACCACATTTGGCTAAAGCAGCCTTGACTTTATTTGTACAAGAATTTTAATGTATTTTATTTTATGTGTATGGATGTTTGCCTGCATGTGTTTCTGGGTACCACAAACATGCCTAGTGCCTACAGACACTAGTGGAAATCATCAGATTACTTTGAAATGGAGTTACAAACTGTAGAAATACATCAAGCAGGTGCTAGAATTTGAACTGAGATCCTCTGTAAAGACAGCTAGTGTTCTTAAATGTTAAGTCATCTCTCTAGCACATTATTTTGATTTTTAATAATTTCATTATTGTTAACATGTTAAGAGTTGAGTTCTAGAGAGTTTTAAGAAGTGACTATATTTTTCTTTAAAAATTACCTGTTACCAGTCACTGTGTCTGTTTATTTGACACTATTTTATTTTTATAAAACACTATCTTGGCCCTCACCCTAGATCCCGTCCCTGGGCGCCAGTCACCCCTGGCAAGACCTGCGCACCTTGGCCCCAAGTTCTGGCCAGCG
>CABHPP010109773.1:0-34585 GCA_902168425.1 Peromyscus attwateri | reverse complement strand
AAGTAGGTAGGTGGGCCAGTTCATTTAGTTTGCTTTAATAAAACCCTAGAAATCTGACGCATACTATGTCATCGTCAAAGAGTACACTGAGACACAATCTGACGATCTGGGAAACCCAACTCGGTCCTTTGCAATTCAGGAGCACTCTGTGTCCCTATTCCACTCCAGTGCAAAACAGTAGTCGCAAGACCGGATATACACGCTGCAGAAGTGTCACCCGCTATTTTAAAAACAGTAGCTGAGGCCATTACACAAAACGTATAAGCTCATCACTTTCAACGTCTTAGTGTCAACATCCAGGCTACCAACTGTTACTGGCAGCCCTGAGGGACACAGGCCGTTCCCGCCCGTTGACCTTGGAGAACTCAGCTGGGCCAAGATAGGGAAGGCCGCACTCCACTCCCGCGACCGTGGGGTCGTGACCTTCGCCGGAAAGCTGTCGGCTCTGGCCCACTGCACCTTCCCAGTCCCAGCCCAACTGGGGTGGGATGGCGGGATTAGGAGCACGCTCGCCTCTGGCGCACCCTGGTGCCCGCCATCCCGTGGCACTGACTCACCGCCCCAGCTAGCGCCAAGCGCCGCCCGCGAAGAAGCCGCGAAACTGCTCCAACGCCGGCCATGTCTCCGCAGTCCTGCAAGCCTCAGCGACAGACTGCGCTTGCGCACCACGCCACGCCGGCGTCGGGCTTGGAAAATTCTGCGCCTGCGCACTACGCCTGCGCTCTGCAAACGCGGTGGTGGCTGTATCTCTGAGGTAAGGTGTCTCCTTCGCTGATGGGCTCTGCTCCAGCGGTAAGTGGGTACTAATGTCTTTAAAGTGCTTCTCGGGTGGTTCTTTGAGTTTGCCAAAACAGAGAGAGTCGGAGGATGCGGACAGATTGAAGTGGGATCCTATGGGCAGCGACCTCAGCCCCGTAAGAGCCCATTTTGTTGGACTCTGGGTCTCACGGAATGGGCCGGAGCTACCGCCCTGGACTTTTGGAGTGGGTAGGGATGATCCCTTAGTGGCTGGACCAGGGGCAGCTGCAGTGGGCAGCGCAGAAGACAGGATACTGAACCAGTAACAATATCCAAAGCTTTCTTCTTCGTTTCAGCTGCTGGGAAGTTCAGGTCCCGGCCTGTTGTCATCCTGTTAGCTTCTTAGATCATGATAAAATCCCTGGTTGCTTGGTTCCTTTGCCCCGATGCAATAAGCCAAATCAAACCGAATTAATAAATCCAGATTTAGTAAACAGGGCAATGCAAAGCAGAGCACTCCCGGGTGGCTCTCGAGAAGGCGGGAGACAGAACACGGGAGCACACGTGGTAGCTCTATGGGCCAGGTCTTAAATAGCCTGTAGGCGTGGTCCGGGGCATCTCTGGGGAAAGGAGCCTCCTATGGCCGGCTTTCTGAGGGGAAGGGTTTGAAATGGGAGAAGTGAGACCAGAACGTGGAATGGGGGTGCCTAGCTGGAGATCCCCAACATCTCAGCCTTTTAGGGTAAATATAGACGGCAGTAGGGCTTCCACCTAAACAGCTAGGACTAGCATCCCTTCATGTAAACTTGCTCTGATTTGTCAGATTCAGACAGTATTTCTATTTTTCTAGTGAAATAGCTGAAGTTTTTGGTGGAATTAAATGGCATAAAAAGTAAACCAATAATTTACAGTAAATCGCAATTGTTTCCTGAATTTTCACTTAATATTAGATTAAGTTCTTCCTCTTGGTGCACAATCTTTATTAACATAATTTTGAATTATTTCATTAAGTTTACAATGAGTTGTTCTCATTTTATTTCTCCTTATTTTTTTTACTAATAAATAAGGAAATAGGGAATATATTTGTGCACAACACTTCATATTTTGAATTATTTCCTTGAGCCTTGTAACCCAGATATGGCTGTTATTGGTGTAGAGGGAATAAATAAGACAGCTGACCTTCCAGGAGTTCTGCATTGGTCGGTTCAACCAATAACCAAGCACATTTGGGAAAAATTGTGTCTGTTCTGTGTATGTACAGACTTTTTTTTTTAACAAGGGGGGAAATAAAGCATATCAACTGCTTAAGTGCCTTAATACCTTATTAAGTATTGATGATTTAGAGATAGTCTGAAGTATTGAGCAGATTATATTCAAATACACCATTTTATATGGGAGTCTTGGCTGTCTTCAAGTCTTGATGTCTGGTGGGGCTATAGCTGTACTTACTAGGAAGTTTTTGAAATGTATGTGCTTTAAGTTAGTATATATCTTTCTAAATTAGGCATCTACCAAGCTTTTTAATTTTATGGTTTCTGTAAACCATTAAGTTCTGAGCCATATTTTATGGTCCTATTTATTGCTCATCATACTTCATATCTTTACATATTAAACAAGGTTTGTTAAAACATTAATTTTTTTTATTTTATCGTATTGAATTCCTTATTTATTACATGCATCCTTGTTAACAATTTTGTGATTATTACATTTGTGAGGGTACATATAAGCAAGCTGAATGTTATTACGACTTTACATTATGAAAACACCCATCTAGTATGGGTACTTTGTGATTTTATTCTTATTTATTTGAGACAGGGTCTCTTTGCTTCATGAATGCTGGGGTTAAAGGCGTGCATTACCATGCCTGGCTAGTATAGGCATTTTGTAAACTAGTAGAGTCATATTAACCTTGGTCTCCCACATAGCTTGGGAGTTATACTCTGAAGTGAAGCAAGGGATTTCTATAATCCTGATCATGACAAACATGTAAGTAGCTTTCCTTTGATTTTTGTCTGTAGAAAGCTGCTCATTCTTCAAAACCCAGCTCATATGAAACAAATGTCTATTGTAGATTCACTTTTTTTTTTTTTTTTTTTGGTTTTTTCGAGACAGGGTTTCTCTGTGTAGCTTTGCGCCTTTCCTGGAGCTCACTTGGTAGCCCAGGCTGGCCTCGAACTCACAGAGATCCGCCTGCCTCTGCCTCCCGAGTGTTGGGATTAAAGGCGTGCGCCACCAACGCCCGGCGTAGATTCACTTTTATTGAGTTGTCTATGTACAGCTGTGTTAGAGTTTTACAGAGACAATCAATGAGAGACATATGCAGTAATGCTTTACTTAACAATGGAGACAGATTGAGAAATGTGTTGATAGGGGATTCCAACTATGTAAATGCCAGAGTGTACTTACCCAAGCTGAGCCTGCTATGACATTACTAGGCAATATAACATGGAACTACTATCATATGTGTGGTTCATAGTCAACCATAATTTTTTAGGGCTTATGATAGTATGTATAGAGTAAGTGAACATTTGATTTATTATAAGTAATCAGTATAAGCACTCAGATGCTTACCAGTCATACAGAAACACTTTTCAAGCACATCTAGAATTACGTTTAGCCAGTTAGCTAGGCATGCTGAGGTGCCTTCTCTCAGTTATATTGACATATAAGATTAATCATTACAACAACCATACATCTAAAAATGAAGGGAGAACTCATCACATTTGCTTGTACTTTACTTGAGACGTATCTCTCACACTACAGTGTGACTTACTTCTTGAAATCACATAGAACGCAGTATTATGTAGCACCTAGAGCTGGAAAAAATATTTTCTTGACTAAAAAGTTTATATAGATGATATAATCATAACAGCTGTACTCTGTTCCTTTTATATAATTAATATCTTTTTTATTTTCTTCAAGGTATAGCTCCATGAATAACTTAAACGACCCCCCAAATTGGAACATCCGGCCCAATTCCAGGGCTGATGGGGGTGATGGAAGCAAGTGGAATTATGCCCTGTTGGTGCCAATGCTGGGATTGGCAGCATTTCGTAAGTTACAATTTTTTTGACATCTCTGTTTCCTGATCCAAAATTATGCCAGGGGTAGGTTGCTGTAGGGGCTGGACACCCTAAAGATTGGCTTTAGGACTTGACCAATACAGTGTGCAATTTTACCCTATACAGCAACTCTGACAGTGTTAGTGTAGTTAGACTTTCTTGTCAGACTTTCTTTGGACTGCCAGCCCCCGAATAATGACAGAGACTTAATATTAATTATGAAAGCTTGGCCCTAGCTTAGGCTTGTTTCCAAGTATCTCTTATAACTTAAATGAACCTGTCTCTGTTAATCTGTGTTTTGCCTTGTGGCTCTTTACTTCTCCTCCAACATGCTCCACATCTCGCTGGTGAAATCCTTGCACCTAGATTTATACCCTGAGTTCCTCTCTCTGCCCAGAATTCCTGTCTAACCTCTCCTTCCTAGCTATTGGCCATTCAGCTTTTTATTAAACCAATCACAATGACACATCTTCACACAGTGTGAACAAATATCCCGAAACAGGTTAGCTTTTCTGATCCTCAGTTTACCTATTCCTAGAAGGTAGCTTTTCATGCCTCAATACATTGTGAGGATTAAATAAGGCAAAAGCATTTGGTGTGGGTTAAGTTTTAATAAACTTTAGCTTTCTGTCATTGCTTCACTGTTCTAAGGGGACTTCTTTGCCTTCGTTGCTCTCCTTGGGACGGACAGAAAAACTGACCTGAAAGAAAACCAGCTAGGATGTATGTTTAGTATTTTAAAAGTTAGGTATTTGAGTGAGTTTGCCCATGAAAACTACTTTGCAGGCTAGAAATCCTCATGTTTAAATTGACTGAACACCACTGAGACTCTTACCAGTCATAGACTACAGTATGTATGGGCATATGTGTTTGTGGATGTAGTGAAAGAAAATTTGAGAAAACCCTGGCTCTTAACTATGTCCCCACCTAAGATTCCTGGTGTAGAAGAACTGGTTTATATTTCTTCATGTTTTGTGGTTCTGGTTGTCATCTAAGAATATGAGAAACTGATGATTCAATAAATGAAAAGCAAATACTGTGCCCTATGTATAGTGATCATTTTTATACAGTAGATTTTTATGTGCCTGAATTTCTCAGTTCAGAAGTTTGCCATGGAGGAAGAGGAGGGATTTGACTGGTGCCAGTCCGGATCCATCCCAGAGGGTGCTGTTTAAAGGCTTCTGCTTTTCATCCTCTTTCAGTTAATTGTTCAACATAAAAGGCATCTATCACTGTGGTTCTGTGAGTGACTTGAAAGCCTTTAAATCACACTTATTATAAGTAGATTCTCATCCATTAATGGTGTTAGTCACTTTGAGTGAGTGAGTTAGCTTTGAGAATGAGAGAGGCCCTTTCATTTTCCTTGTATTTTTCAGAATTGTTTGTAGCTTTAATAACAACTCATAACTCCCAAATTCTTGCTATTCCTTTTTGGATGTTCAAGTTGATACTTTTTTGCCCTGAGAAGGATTGAAGAATGTTTTATGTTTCTGTATTAATTATCTTGGTTAAATAATGTATTCAGGGATAACTGTTGTTTTTTGGTTTTTGGTTTTTGGTTTTTTTGTTGTTGTTACTTTAAATCGGAGTCTCACTATGCTGGCCTTATATTCACAATCCTCATGCCTCAGCTTAGGTGTATGCCAGGACAGCCTAGACTAGAGGTAATTTTTAACTTTGTATTCTTATAAGGATTCTCTAAAAATGCGTTACTACATGCTTGAGAAGATGTATTGCAACATGCAGATGTTAACTAGCCTTCATCATGATCTGGAAGTAACAGCATGCTTTATTTGACTAACAACCACTGATGGATGAGAATCTACTTTTATTCTGATGATTTAAATTTCATGGCCAACCCTCCCTTCTTTCTTCTTCCTTTCTTTTGTGGTTCTGATGATCAAACCCCAGGCTTTGCGTATGCTAGGCAAGAACACTACCATTGAGTTACATCCATAGCCTCAAATTTCATAATTTTTAATACAATTCTTACCTTGAAGAGTGCCTGTCACTCATTGCCAGGCTTAGATCTCCTCGTCTCTGTTTTGCCTTCTTAGTCCCTATTTCTCTGTTCATTCTCCCCTTCTTCCTTTGCCTCCTCCCTCCCCCACCTTCTCTTGAGTAGAAAAGAAACTGTCTTAGATCTAAAAAGTGAAGTGTCTGGTATACTGAACTTAATCACTTAGTACAACTCAGTTTAGTCAAAAGAGACAGTTTTGAGACCATTGTAGACCACATACAGTTGTAAAAAGTAACACAAAGAGATCAGCCTCTAATCAGTTTCCCCTAGTGGTTACCTCATGCAGACTCATGTGGGACTCAGGATCTTATGGTTGGCACAGACAAGATAACATCACATTATGAAGGAACACCTGTCGTTTCATAGCCACATTCCTGTGAAACCTAGTAACCACTCATCTAGGAACCAATTGATCTATAGTATATAACTAGAAGTATGAAGTTATGTGACTGTCTTAAAGTCTTTGTCAGATAACACTAAAATATCTGATCTTCCTGGGCTTTGGTATGACTATTTTGCTTTGAAACCTGCACATTTTGGCAGGCTGGCCTTGAGCTTGGAATCTTCCTCTCTCTTAGCCTCCCAAGTACCAGGATTACAAGTTCTTGCTACCAAGTCCAACCTAAGTTGAACTTTTCCACCTTATTTTTGTAAAGCATTATAGCAAACCCACCAGACTTAAACAGATGATAACTAGGTAAACCCAAGTGTGACTTCCAACAATATTTGAAGCCTACCAATATTTATTTTTTAAACATTGGCAATAAGTCATGAAGCACTGAGGCAGAGCACATAAATGATAGATTCAAAAACAAACAAAACAGTGATAAATTTTTCCAGCCATGGAAGTTAGACACCAGAACACAGACATTGAATGTGCTGCTTTACATACCTAGCACTGGTCTGACTTTAGGATAAGAACTTTGCCTATTTTGTTATCTGCAAAATTTCAATGGCTTGGTACTTTTGAATTCTTAAGCTTTTATTGAAATGCTATCATTACTATTTATGTATTTTCCCTAAGTAGTCATAGGATTTTAGTTATGTCTTTTCATGTGTCTTCCTCATCTCTTCCTCATGTCAGGTTGGATTTGGTCTAGGGAATCCCAAAAAGAAATAGAAAAAGCAAGAGAAGCATATCATCAGAGAACAACTGCTTTCCAACAGGATCTTGAAGCTAAATACCATGCTGTGATCTCAGAACATCGGCGAGCTGTTGCTCAGCTGTCTTTGGAACTGGAAAAGGAGCAAAATAGAACAACTAGTTTTCGAGAAGCCCTTATCTCTCAGGGGCGTAAGTTGGCAGAAGAAAGGAAGCTTCTTGAACAGGAACGAGCTCAGATAATGCAAGAAAAAAGCCAGCTGCAGCCTCTGAGAAGTGTGTATCTGAGGTGCCTGGAAGAAGAGGACAGCTGGCAGAAGAGAGCCCAGCTCGTGCTGAAGGAGGTAGGAGAAGCTCTCGTGGAACGTCAAAATATCTACTGCAGCCTGATCCTTCCCCGTAGTACAAGGCTAGACCTGGAGAAGAACTTACTGGTGCGCTCGTCTGTTGATCCGGTAGCTGCTGACCTAGACATGGCAGCCGGCTTATCTGACATATTTAAGCATGATAAGCATTGTGGAGATGTCTGGAACACCAACAAGCGCCAAAATGGGAGACTCATGTGGGTGTATCTCAAATATTGGGAGCTGCTTGTTGAACTTCAAAAGTTTAAGAAAGTAGAGAAAGTCATACTAGAAAAATAAGAGGGACTGGAGAAATGGCTCAGTGGTTAAGAGCACTTACTGCTCTTCCAGGAGACCTGGGTTAATTCCAAGCACCCACATGGCAGCTCACAACTGTCTGTAACTCCAAGATCTGACACCCTCACACAGACATACATGCAGGTAAAACACCAATGCACATAAAATAAAAATAAATAAATGAAATGAAATAATAAGAACGAAATGAAACGTAAGGCCAGATGGGATCATTCACCATGGCAGTCTGCATTCTGGGCTCTCTGATACATACTTTTCCTTTGCCACCACATGTGACCCAGTGCAGCTACCCTTGTGAGAACTCAAGTCTTTCCACCCTTTGAGCAGTGCAGTAGGATCTTAGCAGATAAGTTTTTTCTATAATGCTCTGCAGTTATTAGAGATTCAGTTTTTCTGAAGCATTTTTGAGCTGCTAATATTTAGCAGAACACGTGCAACCTTTTATTTTAGTTCTAGGATAAAGAAAAAATTTAAAACTCAAATATACTATTTTTACTGTAAGAAATGTTCTGTTAATTTTTTACCTCTCCTCCAATTACTGTTCTCCCTTCCCTGATTCCATCTAGAGGTTATTGGGTAATGTAGTCATATTACCAAGATTTATCTTGTTTGGAACATTTTTTCCCTCACAAAGGAAAAAACACCAAATGTTACTTATGCCCAGCTGGTGCCCCAGTGAATACTTAGAATTGAGCTGTTCTTATATTCAATAAGCATGTTTATTAGCAATGATATGCAGTCAATAATATTTGTCATTTAAAAATAATAGTGTCACTTTTTATTTGTGTGACTCTTTACTGTTCTTTTGAGACAGTGTTGCTGCATAGTCCAGGTAAGCCTCATATATGCAATCCTCCTGCCTCAGGTTCCCAAGTGCTGGGATTACAAATGTGTATCACTATTCTTGGGTTGATAATTTCACATGTATTGTCTCAGTTTTTAACGTTATTTTAAAAGTATTTATAACTTACTTACATACATCTTATATGAATTGATCCTTTGTACATAACTCATGTAATCCTTACTCTGGTTTTATGAGCTAAGTACTATTATTTATCTTGTAAATGGTAATTTCCCATGATACCCAGGTTTTGTGACTTGCCATGGTTTTCTAAAAGTATACCTGTGGTTGCCCTCAGGGCTTGGATTTGTTATAGTAAGAAAGATAAAATCAGCAGAGGAAAGGCATACAGATGAAGTGTAGAGGGAACCAGGTGGAGACCCCGTGCATCACACTATGGAATCACAGGGAACATTTTTTTAGTTTAGGGGCAGCTGTGACGTATGACAGGTTCCCAGGAAAGATCACTGGTGACTATCAAGATTTGATGGGGTGAGGACTATTCATGTAACCTTTCTATCTGACATATATCAGTTCCATTCCCACAGGAAGGAAAAAGGGTAGATATCACTCATACTCTGCAAGCAGTTTAGGTGTGGTGAGCTACTCACTAGTTACCAGTGCTGGGAACTCCCATCATCCAGGTTCCCAGACACAAAGCTGTTAGGTACTAGCCTTGTGAGAGGATGCAGTATGAAGTCTGTTAAGTGAGCACTTCCACTTAGCCTTACTTTCTGGAGGACAGGATCTGGAGCCATGATAGAGAGACTGTAATCTGCCTAGGTCATGGGTAGTATTTTGTGGAGTGGGTCTGAGCTGGGTGTTTGATTTCTAGAACTAGGAACCTATATGTGGTTATTTGTCAGTGGCCATGCAGGAAGTGAATAAAGTGGGTAGTTTGTGTTCAGATCCTATAGTCTACCCTGTGCATATCTTTCTGAATAGAAATATGACAAACATGCCAGGTGGTGGTGGCAGCAGCGGTGGTGCATGCCTTTAATCTCAGCACTCAGGGGGCAGAGGCAGGTGGATCTCTGAGTTCAAGGCTAGCCTGGTCTACAGAGTGAGTTCTAGTACAGGCTCTAAAGCTACACAGAGAAACCCTATCTCAAAAAACAACAGAAATATGACAAACTTGAAAGTACTTATACAGAAAACGTTTCAGTTATGGAATGATTGAGGAGCACTGGTGCTCATGTTTTATTCCACATTAAGTTCTCAGAATCATCTTGGCAGAATTGGCAGCAGGCTCCCTCAGCTAAAGCCAGCTGATTCCAGCTTCAGTTAAAGCTCTTCTCAATGGATACTTACCATGCCTTTCTTCTGTATTACCAGCACTATCTCTGAGAAGTTATTAGTTGTAGTACATCTAAAACAGTTTTCTCAGATTGTTTCCTAATGCATTAGATCCTTGAAGGAAGCCACATAGGCTCTAGTATCTGTTCCCACTGATCAGTCATGTGATCTTGGACAGACCACTTCATGGCTTTCTCTAAGGTTTATCTTAAAATGAGGACACATTTTCCATGAGAATCACATCAACTGTTTGTGACATGGCCACTTTCCTAAGTCTGCTTTCTGTTTTTTTAAACTGAAATTGTTAGTGGCATATTTTTATTGCTGTTCAGGGGTCAAATGGAAGTACCCAGGTATGGGGACTTACTTGGGGGAAGAGATAGCATGGCAGACCCTTTGCTGGCACCTGGGTGGTTATGAAGCTAAGCTTTTACTTCTGTCACAAGAAAATAATTGTCATATTCTAAATTTTAAAATTCAGAGTATTAATGAAATAAACTGTACATAAGTTAAGCCACATTACTATTTTATTAGCATTTAATTACACTAATACTTTTGCAAAGCAGATACTGGAAATGAAGTCCAAACAGGTCTTCCTCATGTGGTGATTTGTTCCTTAAAGGAGTTGCAAAGCGCCAGGCCTCAGCCATTCTGAGAAGCAGTGATTTGAGGGCATTATAGGCATATTGTTGTCATCTATAAAGTTCGTGCTTGAAAACTGTATAATTGAGTCACAACAAATTTCATAAAAATAAGCCAGGCGGTGGTGGCACACACCTTTAATCCCAGCACTTGGGAGGCAGAGGCAGGTGGATCTCTGTGAGTTCGAGGCCCACCTGGGCGTACAGAGTGAGTTCTAGGAAAGGCGCAAAGCTACACGGAGAAACCCTGTCTCGAAAAACCAAAATAATAATAATAATAATATAATAATAATAATATAAATAGTCCATGTCTTAAGTAAGTTTATAATTTTGTTCATAGCTATCCTCTGACACTTGTGGCTGCATATACTGTTCAGGTTGGACACAGAGCAGAAAACAGGGTCAGAATATTCCAAGAAATACTGGGCATATTTCAGCAGCTAGATGTTCTCATTTACCAAAAGATGGTGCAACCCTGCCAAGATTGGAAACAAAGATAGCTACAGACAGAAAATTGATCTCCATCCCCATCCCCCACCTTTCTGTATAGGCAGATGTCATATGGTAAACAGTACAGTAGATAGAACATAGCTAAGTTTCTGCTAGACTCAGAGGTTAGGTTCATTTATTTTCAGTGTCTTTCTCTGGTTATTTTTTATGGGCTGCTGCTTCTATACATTTTCTGTCATGAGTTTTCTCACTTCCACCCCCTCACTGCATCGGAGCCAAGTTGACCCTACTTCCACTACATCCTTCCCTGGTGTCCACATTCTCCTCCACCTTCTACCTTGGTGGTAGGTCCTTTACTCTAGGCGGTTTGGATCCTGCCATGCTGACACATACCCATTTATATATCTGGGCTCCTCTTAGAGCATGTGATTAGTATGCCTGTAGTTTTCACTAAGGAATTCTGTGGCAGTGATGTTGCTGGTGACAAATGGCCTGATCTGATCCAGGACTGACCTCAGGGCACCATGCTAGTTGAAATGCACAGCCTCTTATAGCATGGTTCTAGCACCTACTCCATTTGTTCTAGTGCTCTGGAAAAGTTTTCCAAAGCAGTTTTGAAAGCTTGCAGCAAAAAAGTACCAAGTTCATTGCTGGTTTCATGAATGTCTGGGTCAAAACTTCCAAAAAGAGGGGTGGAGGCCTGGATGTCCTCCCGGTTAGCTCGAAGCAGTACTGCTCGCAGGTCCTCTGCAATCATGTCGTATTTCTGTTGGTCAAATTTGGACACTGACAGCTCATCCTGGGGGTAGGTAGCACCCTCAGGGTAGCAGTCCTTTGGCACTGGGAACTCAATGTGACGCAGCCTAGGGAGTTCACAGAGTGCGGCAAAAAGGCGCTGGAGAGCACTGGCTGACAGTGGGTTTCCAAGGAACTTGAACTCCTGGAGCTGGTTGCAAGGGCTGAGGCCCAGAATCATCATTCCAACATGGCTGTCTGTGATGTTGCACTCCTCTAGGGTGAGTACTCTCAGTGTTTGGGCAGCCTGGCTCAGCAGCCTGAAGAAGGTAGAAGGGTACAGATGTACCAGGTTGTGTCCACTAAGGTCCAGCACCTCCAAGTGGGCAGTGTGCTTACAATCTGCTAAGAAGGATATGTCTTCATGATTAAGGGCACAGTTGGCTAGGTCCAGCACTCTTAGTGGGGTCTTCAAGGGACTGTGAGGTAGGCAAAAACATCACAAATGTTATGAGGGTCCCAGGTGAGCTGGAGTTTTAGTGGAGGTAGACAATCCATCCACTTTTCTATCTTAGGTACCACAGACTGCAGCCTGCCAGGAACTCCAGCTGATACTTCATTTTACATGGCTTCTGAGTTAAGAATGACTGATATTTTTAAGCAATTGAAAAAAAATCAAAATAATCTGTGACATGTGAAAGTCACATGTTTCTTCTGACAGTCTTTGGCTGCTGGTCCTGCTGAACAGCCAATAATTGAACCTAAAATCGACCAACACCATCTTTCAAGTTGGGTAGGGAAGTTAGGCACATGATCTCAGACTAGTCAGAATGTTGACTGGGGATAGCAAAAGACAGAATTAGCTTGAAAGAAGGTACTGTCACTGATAATAGAACCAATACAATTTCAGGGCTGGGAAGGGAAGCCCAGCGCCCTGAATTTGGGCTCCATATCCTGAATTCACTAGGTATCCTATATCAGCTGGGGAGGTGTGTCTCTGGAACAACATCCCAACCCAGGATTCATGAGAATATACATTTTCAGGCCATCTCATATACATTTTCTGGGACCCTGGACCTTTCTGGGAATATCCCCATCACTGCTCTTGTTAAGCAAGGCAGTATGTATTGGGGTCTTGTTCTCTGTCCCTACTACCCTGTTCTTGCTGCCTCCCCATGGCCTGCCCACACATGGTCCCACATGACAACCTACTACTAGGACAGTACTCTCCACATGAAGCCACCTTGACTTTATCACTACCTGGCAGCTGCCCTCCTGCCCTTCTTCATAGCAGTTGCTGAGGAGGAGATAGCCAGGATTTCAGATGAGACAACAGTTCACCTGATAGCTCACACAACATTCTCACTATGCTGAGCTACAATTCCCATTCCTGACCTGGGAAAATGTTTTAAAACACTAAATACTGGGTAAATTGTTATACAACAATAGTCAGTAGAAGATCTAGTTGTGCCTTCTGCATTGTTTACTTGCTAATTAATACCTTCCTTCCTCTTCTTCCCTCCTCCTCTGATGCTGGGAATTTAAACTAGGATCCTGCTACTGCTTTATTACTAAAGTACCCTATACGCTCAGCCCTTGTTTTTGTTTTTGTTTGTTGAGATAAGACCTCTCTTTGTAGTTGGCTTCAAACTTACAGTGCTACTGCCTATGCCTCCTGAGTGCTGGGATAATGGGCAAGCCCCCATGCCTAGCTTTTGTTAATTGAAAGGAGTCTTACAAGTTGGCTCAGTGCTCAGGTTCTTTCCTCTTAACTCCTGCGGCTCTGGCCAACACATCCCCAGAGAACATTGTGTAAGCAGGTCCCATCTCTATCCCTATACCTCACTGACTCCAGCTCTACTCCACCCAACTTGTGCCCAGTTATCTGAGACTTACCTAAGCAATGTTTGGATCTTCCCAGTCAGTGTAGAGAAAGCTACACTTAACTCGGTGAGCTGGTTCATCCGGCTGAGCTCCCAGGCAATAGAGGTGAGGAGGGGATCCTCACCCTCTGGAGTTAGGGCATAGGTGGGGGGTGCATCGAAGGCCTTGGTGGGTAAGGTGAGTGAGGTCAGTTGAGGGAAGCCCACCTGGGCCAGTAGCTGCTGTACATGGCCAGCATGCAACCGTACATTGTGTACTACCTCCAACTTTCTTAGCTTGCTTGGCCCAGCTAGGCCAAGCACTTGTAAGAGCTGCCCAGGGCTCAGGCTATCTGCCCGGAGTGAAGGGCAGCAGACCCGCAGAGGGGCTGGGCCTGCTGGCTTCAGGGCCTGCACCACCATGTCAAAGTTACCTTCTGTGACAAAGAGGTCAGCAAAGACTTCAATGGGGTGCCTAGCTGTACAGAACTGTCCTTGGAGCTGGCAGCAGGTCCTGGCCAGCACCTTAGTACGGCCCCACCTTCCTAGTGCCCTCCCACAAGGACATTGCTGCACCTGTACATCCTGAATGCCTGTGAAATCAGCTACCCGAAGTCGGTCGCTCCCACTTTGCAGCACATGGTCAGCGAGGCCCTGCATACAGGCCTCCAAGCAGGTTTTGCAGGCACGATCACGAAGGTCTTCAGGGTGGTCAGTGTTTGGCCCCAGCAGCACAGCCAGCCGGAATTCCTCTAGGGGCCAGTGACTCAGCACAGCACGGGTTACTTCTGCCTGCTCTAGCAGATAACTGGCCTTGAATAGGAGTGGGTAGAGGTTGTAGGCTATATGGTCCAGGCTTTCCTCGGCCAGCTTGGGGTGGGACACCAAGGCTTCAGCAGAAATAAAACGGAGCGACCTCATTGTGTCCCTGATCAGGATGGTGCTGTCCCTGCTGTTCCTCCCAAAGCGTGTGGGTTTTGTGCCTATTTTTAGCTACTGCTGCTTCTGGGCTCTGGACAGAAAGTGGTAAACTGGCCCTTGTGGTCATCTGACTGCTATTTTGGTCCTTGGATACTAGTTTGGCCATGATTGTGGAGGTATCTGTCTGTTTTATGGCATCCTGCTGGTGAAATGAGAGCTGCTTGGCTTTGTTGCCCAATGTGGGGCCAATAAGAGGCTGAGCTCAAGGTACTTGCGCAAATAGCCTAAGGCTTACAATACAGATGGATACTCTGCCCATCCCAGTCAAAAGATCTGAGTGAAGCTAGATCCTGAGCTGCATTTGGATGGTTGAGACAGTGGTCTTTGGGTAAAGTTGTAGATGTAACCAACCGTCTTATAAATAAGAAACACAGAACCAATGCAAAGAAGAAAGCCAAGAGGTCAGAGCTAAGAACCAAAACCTTACCCTTCCTCCTGCAGTGGTCCTACCTCTCCGAAGGAGCCGGTACTTCCTGTGTTAAAGTCTTTATATAGTCTCTGTTCTGCCTTCTCATTGGTTGTAAACCCAACCACAGGACTGCCTCATTATGGCCTGTCTGTATAGACCTCCAGGTGTTCTATGGTTGGTAATGAGGTTAAAGGCATGTGTATCCAATGCTGGCTGTATCCCTGAACACACAGAGACTTACCTAGCTCTGTCTACCAAGTGCTGTGATCACAAACGTACACCACCACTGCCCTGCTTTCCTATGGCTTGCTAATAGCTCTGACCCCCAGGCAACTTTATTTATTAACATACAATTAACATTTTGGTATAAAAGAAAAATATCACCATATAAAGTCTTTCTTTCCTTATACCTAGGAGTCAGAGGTGCAAGGGCCAGGATTGTGGGGTGGGTATCTCAGACAACTCTTCAAATTTTAAGAATACTGGCCCATGAAGTTTCACCATCTCTTATCACCAAGGTCTTTCTTTGCACAAGAGGGAGAAATAGTTTCCCTGCAGAACAGATACAGACTAGTGAAGCAGGTGATGCAGAAAATAAATGCAGGTACCTATAGGCTGTGGGTTTTCAACCCTAGCATAGGTATGTGTTGAATAACTGTTAAATGATTAGATCTGCCTGCTCATCATCCCCATCATCTGCAGTTGGGCAGCACATCCTGGCTCATAGGTTCCCATGGTGCCAGCTGTGGCAGGAGGGTCATAGTAGAGAAAGAGAGTGAGAGGGAGAACAGGAGGCAGACAGGGGCCAATCCAGGTGAGAGTGCTGCCCTCAGGTGCTCCCCAGTTTCCCTGTGTTATCTTTGACTTCCTCCTCCTGATCTAGAGCTTTATCTCTCCCAAAGACTTTGCCATGGACAGAGATGGGAATATGCTATCATGGTGGAGCACCAGGCACTGCCAGGTGGGCAGGATTTCTATGGAAGGTAATCCTTGACATGACTTTGCCCTAATTTCATCACTTGCCCCTGTCCCCAGTCTTGGCTGTTGTTGGTTCTTTTTTGCTCTTTATGCTTTGCTCTTTGGGGGTCCCGCCACCCAGCTCCCAAAAAAATCACATAAGGCTTATTCATTCTTATGAATGCCCAGCCTTAGCTTGGCTTGTTTCTAGCCAGGCCTTCTCAACTTAAAGTATCACATCTACCTTTTGCCTCTGGGATTTTACCTTTCTCTATTTATGTATATCTTTTCTTTACTTCTTATTCCATGTCTGGCTGTGTGGCTGGGTGTCTGGCCCCTTCTTTTCTTGCTCCTTGATCTCTTCTCCCCAGATTTCTCCTCCTGTTTATTCTCTCTGCCAGCCAGACCAGCCTATCCTTTCTCCTGCCTTGCTATTGGCTGTTTAGTTCTTTGTTAGACCAATCAAGTGTTTTTGACAGTCAAAGTAACACAGCTTCATAGAGTTAAACAAATGCAACATAAAAGAATGCAACATGGGCTGGAGACATGGCTCAGAGGTTAAGAGCATCATCTGTTCTTCCAGAGGTCATGAGTTCAATTCCCAGCAACCACATGATGGCTCACAACCATCTGTAATGAGATCTGGTGCCCTCTTCTGGCCTGCATGCAGGCAGAACACTATATACATAATAAATAAATAAATCTTTAAAAAAAAAAAAGAAAGAAAAGAAAAAAAAAAGAATGCAACACATCTTTGCACCATTAGATAAATGTTCCACAATATAAACAAATGTAACACATCTTAAACTAATCTTCTACAACACTTGGCCTCTGAACTGTTACCATGTTTGTTAAATAAGAACCCAAAATTAGTGATGCTAACATCTATCCTTTAAGGTATAAAATAAACATGTGACTAGGTTATTACTGGTCTAGATCTACATTGACTGCTGTATGAATCACTTTGAAATATGTTTGGAAATAATAGTATACATAGTGAATTGTATAATTTTTTAAATTTTTGAGACAGGGTTTCTCTGTGTAACAGTTCTAGCTGTCCTGGAACTCACTTTATAGACTAGGCTGGCCTTGAACTCACAAAGATCTGCCTGCCTATGCCTCCCAGGGGCTGGGATTAAAGGCATGTGCCACCACTGCCCAGCCAAATTATATCATTTTTAAACGCTCCGTGAGTACCTTGAACCTCCTGACATGCTTATAGAATTTCACAGGTAAAATGGATACTTAAAAATTACATTTATTTATTTGTGTGTGTACATGTGTGTAGCAGGGTCCTTGCTGTTGTTCCCTTTGGGGGTGGGGGCCAAGTAGGTGCAGAATCAAACCACACAGACTCAGGGAGAATGTCGGAACAACAAGCTCAGTTTATTCAGGAAGAGGCAAGCCTTATATACCCTCCACCCCACCCTGGGGAGAGGTCTGATGAATATGCATCTGCTGGTGTGACATAGCTGCCTCTCATTGGTCTAGGTCATCTCCAAATTATGTTTCAGCTGCTGTTGCTAAGACCATCAGGCAGACCCAGGCTGGCTCTCAGAAAGTATCTTTTTTACTTGTTTGGGCCGTCTGACCTTCAAGCCCGTTAGGGATGAGTCATCCCACACATGTGTATGTGTGTGTACACAAACACAGGCATGTGTGTGCCACAGTAGGCATGTGTGTGCCACAGTATGCATGTGGAGGTCAGAGGACAACTTACATGAGTTAGATTTTCCTTTTATAAATGTGAGTTCTGGGGCTCTAACTCTGGTTGTCAGGTAGCAAGTGCATGCCTGAAATGTATACCTTGACATACTATTTCTGCTTATGCAATAAAGTTTACTTGTTTTTTATATTGATCCTTATTACGATTACTTTTCAATGATATCTCAGTGTTCATATCTACCCTATTTCATAAGTTATATTCCAAAACTCATGACTTTTCTTGTCTGTAATGTCTCATAACTTCATATTTCTGATTTCATTTGAAATCTTCAAGTCTCCAGCATTACATAAGATTTCAACTTGAAGAGAAATATCACTCTTTTCTCTCTCTTTGTTTTGGTACAGAATTTCATTTAGCTCAGGATAGTCTAGAACTTGCCATGTAACTGAAGATAAATTTGAACCCTTGATCTTCCTATTCTACCTACCAAGTGCAGGTATTATAGGAACGTACCACCATACCCAATCTAAGAACCCTCTTTTGAGTTTAATTTCAAAGCTCCAGCATCACCTCACTTTTTCTGTTTACAATAACATTTAAAGAATAGTTACAACTTCTTCCAAATCCAAGTAAGTTTTGATTTGCAAAAAGATCCCTCTCTCTGGTTGTTGCTTCATTAATATAAGCAATGTTTCCCATTAAACTATGAATACAATCATCTATCTGCCTTCCCATACATAAAACCACTGAATGTTTCTATTTTTATCTTACTTGGCATGAAAGAAAGTTGAGCCATGAGAATTATTTGTGGTATTTTGTGATTATTTCTTTCTTGGACCTTTAAAAAATTATATGAAAATATTATATCCATACAATGTGTTTTGATCCAGTTCATACCCCCAATCCAGTCCCTCTGCACCAATTCTTCTAACCCCAACTTACCCTCACTATTCCCTCCCAATTTAATGTGTTCTTCCAACCTCCATCATTGCTAATGTGTGTATGGGTGTAAGACCATCTACTGGAGGATGGGTAGCCTCTCAGGGGCCACATCTTTGAAGAAGACTGCCTCTTCTTGCAGAAGCCATCAATTGTTCCTCCTCAGCTAGGGGTGGGATTTTGTAACCACATCCCATCCATGATGGTACTTTGAATTAAATTTGTACTGGTTTTATACATACTGTCACAACCCATGTGAGTCCATGTGTCCAACTTCCTTGTGTCTTGAAAATACTGTTTTGTTGCAGTTATCTGCCATCTCTGGCACTTATAATCTTTCCATCCCATCTACTGTGATAATCCCTGAGCCCAAGTGGGAAAGAGATGTGATATAGATGTCCCAATTAATACTGAACATTCCACAGTGACTTATTCTCTGCACTCTGACCAGTTGTGTGTCCCTGTGCTAATTGGCATTTTCTGCTAAAAGAAGCTTCTTTGATGAAGGTTGAGAGACACAGTAATCTAGGGTTATATGTAGCCGTAAGTTTCTCAGGTCCCACCTGGCTTCAGGGTCCCGCATTCCTCTGGTCCCACCTGGCCCCGTGGTCCCTCAGTTGCTTATAAAATAATCATTCAGAGGCTTAATATTAATTATCAACTGTATGGCCTATGGCAGGATTCTAACTAGCTAGTTCTTATAGTTTAACTCAGCCCATAACTAGTAATCTATGTATCGCCATGTGTTCTGTGGCTTTATTGGTCTGCTGGCATGTTGCTCCTTGGGCAGCAGGCTAATCTTTGTCTGCCTTTGTCTTTCCTGTCTCATTAGATCCCCTGCCTGCCTCTAAGCTACCTTGCTGTAGGCCAAAGCAGCTTATTTATTAACCAATGGGAACAACATATATTCACAGCATACAGAAAGACATCCCCCAGCATTTCCCCTTTTCTATCTAATCAAAAAGGAAGGTTTTAGCTTTAATATAGTAAAATATATATAACAAATAGTTATCAAGCAAGAATTACAGTTACAATATCTAGTCTATTTGTATTTGGCAAAATTAAAGAAAATATTTTATCATCTATCCTATATTTGTGAGTCTAAAGTTTCATATCTAATTTATCTTTTATCATAACCAAGGAAAGATATAACTATCTAGTCTTCAACTACACCAAAGACCCCAGAAGTATATAATATTACCTAAGTAAACAGGAAGAACATTGTAAGCAACTTCCAAAAATCTAGAATGACAGAGGCAGCTGGCTGCCTGGACAGTCAGCCAAAGTTCCTCTGCAATATTGGGGCATTCATCTTCATCCTATAGGCCTAGAGTTTTTTAGTCACTTCTCCCTATGTCCTGTAGAATGTCTGGCAGTCTCCTCTGCAAAGCAGGGACCTGAAGAACTATCTCACTTTGTTTTGGCATAATTTAGTGATCATTTTTCCTATGGGTCCTGTATGTCCAGTTTATACAACATATTATCAAGCAGTCCAGGCAAGAGCAGTTTCTTGCCCAAATGGCTATTTTTGCCATAAAGAAAGCAGACTCCATATGGAGTTTCTTTGATGCCCATTATCCTCTTTGATGTAAATGGTGCTGCTAGGAGCAGATGTGTCTCACTGTCCAGAAAGTCTAAGTTTTTAAAACATTTTAAATGCCATATTCTGTAGGTCTTTGAAGTGTTTGAAGATTACCTACCTAATTGAAGCTGTCCCAGATGTTGGATTATCTGGAGACTTCTCAGGGGGTCTTCCTTGATGGAACCATATTAACCTGGAAGCAGCCCATAGGTTCTCATCTTCTGTGGAAACAAAAGCAGAACCTCTTTTCCAAAGCGACATATCCTTAGACACAAATTTTGAAGTCAAGATATTTTTAAAATATACATATTAGTTTAACTGAGCATCCTTTACAATCAAATGTCTTTCTGCAATTAAAAATCCCAAAGACACCTGAATAATGGGCGTTAACAGATTAGATGCAAGATTGTAAAACATCAGTAGCGAACTTCTGTCCTCCGGGGTCCTCCCATTGTGCTGTAAGCCTGTATTTAAGACCTCCTCCCCCCTTCAATAAATGACATTCGGCATTTAAAATTAAAATACAAATATATATATATATATACATATATATAATTGAATGAATACTGTGAATGTAATCTATGAATACCACAAATGTGATTAATATCATGAGTGTAATTAATGAATGTCATGAGTGTAATTTAAAAAATAAATAAATAAATAAAAATTTTAAAAAAATCCCAAAGACAATATAAATATAAAATCTCTGTGTGATTTTTCATCCTTATGTGGCTTATTTTTATATTACTTTTATTGTCTCTTCATAGACTTTATTTTTTAAAATTATCTATTTCTTTATATAACTATCTATCCCTCTTTTCCTCTCTCTTTCAAGCCTATGTACATTTTTACACTAAACGTAAAACATTTAGAGGTTTATTCCACCTGAATCTGTCTTTTGTGTATCTATAATCCTTTTCTGATCATTGCAAACTGCAGCATGGCTAAGATTGAAGCAGCAGTCCTGGCTGCTGACTCCACCCATTTCAGCTTTCCAGTATGGTGGAGGTACCCAGGAGAGTTACACTTATTCCACCAACTTTGGGGTCCATGCTGCCATCAGATAGCATACATCTGGCCCATAAACCTTTTTTGTCTATATTAGTAAAGGCTAAATCCATTATGCAGTGTGCTGTGCAGCTTGGAGACACCTCTGTGTACCGAAGTGGGAATGCACCATGCTGTGCTCAAGCCTGAATGCTGCAGCATCTTGTAGCCTGCATGAGACATGAAGTAGGAAGCTGGTTTTGGCTCCATTTTAGAATCTCTTATTAAGTTCTCTCAGGTTTTAGGTGGAAACTCAAGCACCACATTGAGCACCAAATGCAGCTGTAAGCTTTCTCAGGTTCTGCCTGGCACCAGGGTCCCATGTTCCTCCGGTCCTGCCAGGGCCCATGGTCCCTCAGCTGCTTATACAATAATCATTCAGAGGCTTAGTATTAATTATCAACTGTACAGCTTATTGCAGGCTTTTTACTAGCTAGCTCTTATAGTTCAACTCAACCTATAACTATTAATCTATGTATCGCCATGTGTTCTGTGGCTTTACTGTCTGCTGGCGTGTTGCTCCTTGGGCAGCAGGCTGGTGTCTTCCCAGACTCTGCCTTTGTATTTCCTATCTCTCTCCTTGGATTTCTCACCTGCCTCTAAGCTGTCTTGCCATAAGCAAAAGCAGCTTATTTATTAACCAATGGGAACAATATATATTCACAGCATACAGAAAGACATACCCTAGCAGTTATAACAATAGATAAGACATGAGGAGTCAATTTAATACTATATCCATATAGCAGAATAATAGCTGTAATTCTCCCCTAGGGCCTATGACCTATTTAGCCATGAGTTATTGACCTCTATAATAGTACCAAGCATGCACTCCCTCTTGTGCAGTGGCCCTAAATCCAATCAGAAAGAGATTGACTGCTCCTATAAGATTAATGCCATTTTTGCACCAGTGGGCCTATTCTGTTAGGTTGGTCAATGTTGTAACTTTTAGAGTTTTCCGATTACTTTTCTTCTCCATTAGCATGCAGAGCACCTTCCAGTGTACAGGAATTTCTAAAGTCTTAATAAATAAAAAAACAAGGAGCCAGAAATTTGGGTTAAAGCCTGAGAGAAAGATCAGAGGAATAGAACAAACCACAAGCTAACCTCACCTCATCAATTCCACAGCTTCCAAAGAGGGCTTCTTCCTGTATACTCACATTTATATGCCTTTTCTGTTCTGTTCTCTCATTGGCTCTCTTAGCCCAGCTACATCACTTCCTCTTCCTACACAGCTCTGTCACTTTCTGTCTATCTGTCCAGACCTCCAGACCTCTATGGTTGGTATTGGGATTAAAGGTATGTGTCACTATGCTTGGCTCTGTTCCCTAGTGTGGCCTTGAACACACAGAGATTCTGCCTGCTAAGTGGTAGGATTAAGGGCAGGTGCTACTGCTGCCTGACTTCTTTGTTTACATATAATGGCTGGCCTTTTTCTTCTGATCTCCAGGCAAGCTTTATTTATTAAAGCACAAATAAAATATCACCACATTTCCCTTTTTGTAAAATAAAAAATAAAAAAGTTAAAACTAATATAAGAAAAACTATATACAATAAGTACAATAACTATATACAATATATACAAGCAATAAATACATCAACAATGTCTAGTCCATTTGCATTTGACAAATTCAGTGAAAATATTCCATTATCTGTCCTATTTTGGTGATTCCAAAATGTACCTAATTCACTTTCTATCCTAACTTATATTACCAACAGAAAACTACCTTATGATGTCTTTCAAACTTATACACTTAACACCTCTTAATGAGTTTCTTTTCTGAATTTCTTAACAAGGAAAACTGTAATTATAACTATCTAATCTTCAATTCCCTCAGAGACCTGAGAAGGAAATAATATTACCTAGTAAAATAGGGAGTGCAAACAAGTGACTTCCAAAAAATGAGTTATGACAAAAACAGCCAGCTTCCTGGACAGTCAACTTGAGGTATCTCTGCACATTGGGGCATCATCTTCAGCCTATAGTCTTGGCATATCTGAGACTCATTTGTGAAGTAGGATGTATGCAAGGTCTACAGCTTGACCTCACATTTGGTGCGAGTATTCCATGTACCATATAAACTCGAATTCTGCCAGTGTCCTGTCATTATTCAGGATTTTAAATTCTGGAAATTGCTGGTGTTTTTGGAATTCAGCTTCCCATTCTTCTTGGCTTGTGGGTGGCTTCATTTCCTTTATTAAATGCCAGTCTACCATTGAGAGGTTAGACCCCATTAGCCTAGTTACTCCTTCAAGAATAACTGTTTCAGCTACTGTTCCACTGCACACCAGAAGCCATTGGTCCACTGCCTGTCCAGCTGCCTTCAAAGAAAGGGGCATTGTACCTTTTCCGGATTGTAAAGCCACTTCAGTGATGGTGCCATATTGTCCTGGCCTCAGAGGAGCCTGTTGCCAAAGCTGCAACCACACTTCTCTCGGCAAGGATTGGTAGTCCTTTGTTTTGCATCCTAATTGTCCATTTTGGATAGCTTATGGTCAGCAGTCGATGCGAGGGCACTTTGTTGCCCAGTGGCTAACATTTGCCACAATGAAAGTCAATTCCATATGCATTTCTTCAATGCCCATATCTTCTCTGAAGTAGATTGGTGCTGCCAGGAGTAGACATGTCTCTTGGGAATATAGGCGTCATGTTCTTTAAATTGCTTCCTGCTGTTTGTGGGCAAAGGCATCTTTAGGAGATTCTGAAAAGAAAAAGTTTGGGTTAATTGTCAAGTTCCAGGAGAGGAAGCTGTATCATTTGTTGTCCAGTTTCCACATAATGTGAAAGTGCAGGGCTTATCTCAAATCCTCGCTTGAGAAGTCTGTGGAACTGGATCATCTCACCTAGCCATCTTGAAATTGTCCTGGGCAGTTTGTAGTCCAAAGCTGATCCTTGGGTAATGTTTGTCAGCTTAGTGGTATTATTATTATTATCCATGTGGAATCATCATCTTTCTGGAGACTTAAAATTCGATGTTAGGACTGGTCATGATTCCCTGCAGAAAACTGATAGAGACTCCAACACAAAAACATGTATAGGCAGCTAAATAAAGCCCTTTTTCTAGAATTAGTTAGTACTCTGTATGACCATTAATATCATAACAAAAGTTAGCATTGAGAAAATTCAAAGTTAATAGAGCATTATGTAATGTATTTCTGTGAGATTTTGTACCCCTTTCTGTTTATTTAGCATATCCTTTAGAGTTTGATTTGATCTTTCTATGACTGCTTAGCCTGTAGGATTATGTGTTATACCTGTAATATGCTTTATATTGTAATAAGCAAAAAATTGTTTCATTTTAACAGAGACATATGCTGGAGCATTGTCAGTTTTAATTTGTGCAGGTATACCCATGATGGTCATAACTTCTAGCAAATGTGTGATTATTGAATCAGTTTTTCAGAACTCAGAAAAGTCATCCATTGAAATCCTGAAGAAGTATCAATGATGTAGTGTACATATTTCAATTTTCCAAGTTCTGCAAAGTGAAACACATCCATCTGCCAGATTTCATTCCTCTGAGTACCATTTTGGTTACATCCTTATCATCTTCTAAGGTTTTAAACAAATTACTCAGTTCATCATTTTTTACCCCAACAACAGTTTGTAGATGGGAAATGTCTCTAAATAATCTTTGAAAGTCATTAAGAGTTCATAATCGATCTCTCCTAATTTGCACCTTTTGGGGTCTAATTTTTTGTAGGCCTATTTTATACCCTAAATAATTAATAAAATTTCTTCTTTGTATCTTTTCAAGAACAATTTGTAATCCTCAACAAGGCAAAATTTTCTTTACTTCTTCAAACATTCTTTCTAAAGTATCTGCATTTGAATCAGCCAGTAAAATATCATCCATGCAATGATAAATTATAGATTTAGGAAATTGTTTATGTATTACTTCCAATGGCGGCCATACAAAATATTGGCACAGGGTTGGGCTATTTAACATTCCCTGTGGGAGAATCCTCCATTGATATATCTTGACTGGCTGAGAATTATTATAAGTAGGCACAGTGAAGGCAAATCTTTCTCTGTCTTTTTCTTGTAAGGGTATTGAGAATAAACAGACTTTTAAATTGATAACTATAAGAGGCCATCCTTTAGGTAACAGAGTAGGCAAAGGAATTCCAGATTGTAGAGAGCCCATTGGCTGAATTACCTTGTTAATTGCTCTTAGGTTTGTTTCCATTCTCCATTTACCAGATTTCTTTTTAATAACAAATACAGGAGAATTCCAAGGGCTGGTTGATTCTTCAATATGCTGAGCATTTAACTGCTCTTGTACCAGATCTTCTAAAGCCTGATGTTTCTCTGTTGTTAAAGGCCATTGCTGAACCCATACAGGCTTGTCTGTTAACCATTTCAAAGGTAGAGCTGTTGGTGTCTTTGAAAGATCATCAGTTTTTGTGCCCTGTTCGTGTACAATCTGGATGGCCAGTGACTGTTCTTTATAATAATACCTCCTAATATTTCTCTCAGAAACATGTGTTAGTTTATTTGTTTGTTTCTGAGGTTGGAGAAATGTTAATCTGGGTATTCCATTGTTGTAATAGATCATGACCACATAAATCCATACCTATGTTAGCCACATATGGCTTTAATTTTCCTCTCTGTCCTTCTGGCCCTATACATTTGAGCCATCTTGTGCTCTGTTTCACTTGAGATAATGTTCCAATCCCTAACAGCTGAACATTTACCTCCTGAAGAGACCAATTTGGATGCCAAAATTGTGGTGCAATTATTGTAACATCTGCATCTGTGTCTACCAAACCTTCCAAGAAAACATCATTTATTCATATTTTTAATTTTGGTCTTTGTTCATTTATAGAAGTTTGCCAAAAAATTGCTTTATGGTTTCTCCTGAATTTCCTACTCTCTCTGCTACAGCTGTTCTATCACCCTGAGCAGCCTGATTTATTCCAATAAACATTTGGTTATTTAATTGCTCTGAGTAGGGGTTTCTTCTATGATGGCAGGAAAAGTCTGAACTGAATTTGCCATGGGGGCCTGCGTGAAGCCCCTCTGAGAGTTTCCCAATGGCAGAGGCAAAGGATTACCTTATCTGTCCCTTGTTGATCACATTCATTGGTCCAATGTTTACCCTTACCACACCTTCTGAATAATCCAGAAGGGAGGGGCATTCTGTTGCCATTGTTCCTTGAATAAACATTGTTTCTAGGAATGCCCTGTTTACACTCCCTTTTCAAATGACCTTGTTTACCACCACTAAAACATCTGACATTATTTTTTTCAAAGCTTTTGATATCACCTCTCCTATCTACATATCATCATGGTCATGACACTCAATATTAATTGTGTCCCTGATCCAATCCTCCAAGGGTGCTGATCTGACCTTTAACAGCCTGATTATTCTTTTGCATGCTGTAATCACATTCTCAAAAGCCAAAGATTCAATTATTATCTGTCTAGCTTCTGAATTTGATATCATTCTATTTACTGCTGAAGACAGCCTGTGTAAGAAATCCATGAAGGAATCTTTCAAGCCTTGTATAACTTTCATAAATGATTCAATTTTCTTCCCTGCTTCCTCAATTCTGTCCCATGCATTCATGGCTGCCATGTGTCATA
Source organism: Peromyscus attwateri (assembly GCA_902168425.1). Taxonomy (NCBI): domain Eukaryota; kingdom Metazoa; phylum Chordata; class Mammalia; order Rodentia; family Cricetidae; genus Peromyscus; species Peromyscus attwateri. The sequence continues at coordinate 8,011 of CABHPP010109773.1, read as the reverse complement.
GAATTAAGGTTTTATTATCATATAAACATTGTCTTTGTATATCAGTATAATCATCTTCTCCAAGAAGCTGATCCTGGGAAATTTCCATACCTCTAGTCCTACATTGTTGTTCTATTGTTTTAGCTTCCTCTTTAAACCAAGTTCTCCATTGTAATTGTGCTCTGACCTCTAGGACAGCTCTAATTAATTCTTTCCAGTCCTGAGGGATAAATCTATTAAAAGTTGACCACAAATTTAACATCTGCTTTACAAATGGAGAATGCATGCCATATAATACTATAGCTTCTTTAAATCTCCTTAAATCAAACATATCCACTGGGGTCCAATTAGCTTATACACACCCTTGAACAGGTAGTTCCTGTAAGGTTACCAGATAGATTAAGTTTAGTTGTTTGAAAACAGGCTGTCTCTCTGTAACCATATAATTCAATCCTGAAATAATTTCATCTTTAAATTTTTCTGTCTGGGTCTGAATTTCTCTATAATACATTTTACCAGGTTTTTCTAAAGTCAATCCTGACTTAGGTTCACTTTAAATTCTCCTGTCTGGGTCTGAATTTCTCTATGATTCATTTTAACAGGTTTTTCTAAAGCTTTAATCTTGGCACTTAAATTGACAAACCTTTTTAATGCTAAAATAAAAATTATTAAACAAATAATATTCATAATTGATGTTACATACATCCCATCAACATTAATTATCTTCTCATTTAATTGTTCCATTTTCAGACTGCCTAATGTGTTATCAAACAGAGACCAAATTTCTTCCATGGTAAAAATGTTTCCCCTTTTTTTAATGTGGGAAAAAATTATCTTTTAACCAATTTCACCCTTTAAGATACCTTACTTGACTTACCAAGTCTGTCAACTGTGTAGAACAGTAGAAGTCTGAGGGAATTTCAAAGTAGCTACCTAGTGTGGTGGCAGTCCGAAATGGGAATCCAGAGAAAGCCCACCACCCTCCATGAAAAAAAAAAGCCAAAAAGACTGGCTGCGTGCAGGTCTGGCCACATGCAGGTCCAGCTGCATGCAGCTCTGGCCAAGCTGGGGCCCACAAGGCCACAGGCAAGTGACTTTTTTTGTGAATTCCTGCCCCACAAGTTGGACGCTGATTGTAGATGAATTTCTAAATGGTCTTAATAAGTAAAAAACAAGGAGCCAGAAATTTTGGTTAAAGCCTGAGAAAAGGATCAGAGGAATAGAACAAACCACAAGCTAACCTTACCTCATCAATTCCACAGCTTCCAAAGAGGGCGTCTTCCTGTATACTCACATTTATATGCCTTTTCTGTTCTGTTCTCTCATTGGCTCTCTTAGCCCAGCTATATCACTTCCTCTTCCTACACAGCTCTGTCACTTTCTGTATCTCTGTCCAGACTTGTAGACCTCTATGGTTGGTACTGGGATTAAAGGTATGTGTCACTATGCTTGGCTCTGTTCCCTAGTGTGGCCTTGAACACACAGAGATTCTGCCTGCTAAGTGGTAGGATTAAGGGCAGGTGCTACTGCTGCCTGACTTCTTTGTTTACATATAATGGCTGGCCTTTTTCTTCTGATCTCCAGGCAAGCTTTATTTATTAAAGCACAAATAAAATATCACCACATTCCAGCACTATGAAAAATAGCTAGTAGTGACAGCTTGATTTTTCCGTGTTCTATGACTCAAATATATGGTGTTTTCAGCAATAGGGTCTCAATATGAAGTTCTGGAGAATAACCAAAACAATGGCAATAGCTTGTAATGTTTGTGGGTCTATGGAACCCCACTGACCAAAAACTTCAAAAAAGATAACCCATTCCTGGCAGTTTTTTTTTTTAATTTGATAGCAAATAGTGTTTAGGAGGGTGCATTTTGCCCCATTAAAGGGTAACTTGAGCCCCATCAGCTGGCCAGCAGGTAAGAGTCCTGTGGGGAGGCCAAGCTACCACTGCCACCACCCATTAGACTCTGTAACCTACAAGACCCACCTGCCACCCATACCCACTGAACTCACCATCCTCCCCCTGGCCAACCAATTCCCCACAACATTGGCAGCCCCTAGAGGCACAAGCACCACCTGTACCAATTGGAAGAAGAGGTAAGTGACTGGTCTTTCAGCTAAACTGCCCCAATCTCTAGGCCATAAACTCAAGGGCACACCCTGTGCCCCTCTCCTCTTATCTCAGCCCCAGCAGCTGGCCAGAAGGTAAGAGTCCTGTAGGCAGGCCACTCCATCACTGCCTCTACCCATTGAACTCTGTAACCTATAATGGGAGGCCAGCTGGGAGACAAGCTCTCACATTTTACCACAGGGTACTCTTGAGGAGTGAGGGATAAGAAATTTAGATAGCAGGCTAGAGAGGAGAGAAACAGATAGAAACACAGGATAGCCTCAGGAGGGCATGGATTGTTATCTACTCACTCCTCCTGTCTCTTCTAAAGAGCTATTTATAGGAAGGCCAAGGGGTGGAGCAAAAGACTTCCCTCTAGCTCAGCTAAGTATAGACCCTTCCAATTACCTTGTAACCATGCATGTGGTCAGGCAATCCTCTAATGTAGCCCTTCTGGATGAAGCAAGCTCAGATCTCACTAGGAAACTTTTATGGGCCTCCACAACCTGCAAAACCTACTCCACTGCCCAACCCTACCTACCCCAGCATCCTCCCCATGGCCAGCCCTCCCCTGCAACACCAACAGACCCTATAGGCACAAGCACCACCAATGCCAGTCAGAAGAACAATAGCCCCTATAGGCACAAACACATCAACAACAGTTGGAAGAACAGGCACAGGCACAACCCACACCAGTAGGAAGAACAGATTTCAAAGGCACAAGTAAAGCCTACACCAGCCAGAAGAACTGGAGGATATGCTGGATTTAGGCACCCAAACCCCCACAAACCTCAGCTGAGACAACCCTACTGGACCCAATGACCAGCCAAACACCAGAACTCTTGACCATTCAGGGGAGATCAATTGGATACAAATTGGAAAGGAAGGAGTCAAACTTTCACTATTTGCATATGATATGATAATATAGATAAGTGATCCCAAAAATTCTACCAGGGAACTCCTACAGCTGATAAACACCTTCAGTAATGTGGCAGGATACAAGATTAACTAAAAAAATCAGTAGCCCTCCTATATACAAAAGATAAGTGGGCCGAGAAAGAAATCAGAGAAACAACACACTTTACAATAGCCATGAATAATATAAAATATTGTGAGGGTAATTCAAACCAAACAAGTGAAAGATCTGTGTGACAAGAACTTTAAGTATTTGAAGAAAGAAATTGAAGAAGATATCAGAAAATGGAAAGATCTTCCATGTTCTGGGTCAGGTAGGAATAACAGTAAAAATGGCAACCTTACCAAAAGCAATCTACAGATTCAATGCACTCCTCATCAAAATCCCAGTGCAGTGCTTCACATATTTTGAAAGAACAGTATTTAACTTCATATAGAAAAACAAAAAACCCAGAATAGCCAAAACAATCCTGTACAATAAAGGAACTTCCAGAGGCATCACCATCTCTGACTTCAAGTTTTACTATAGAGCTAGAGTAATAAAAGCATTTTGGTATTGACATAAAAACAGACACATGGATCAATGGAATTAAATAGAAGACCTTGACATAAATCCACATACCTATTAAATCCTGATTTTTGACAAAGAAGCCTAAATTGTACAACGGAAAAAAAGAAAGCGTCTTCGACAAATGGTGCTGGCATAACTGGATGACAACATATAGAAGAATGCAGATAGATCCCTATCTATCACCATTCACACAACTCAAATCAAAGTGGATCAAAAACCTCAACATAAATTCAGTTACACTGAAACTGATAGAAGAGAAAGCGGGAAGTAGCCTTGAACACATTGGCATAAGAGACTATGCTGCAAGCAGCAGGAAAATGTAATGGAATTCAGCTACTATCACAAAAGCTACTACTTAGAATAGTCAAGGACTTTTCTGAAGGTCAAGCCATGGCTTAAAAAGTCTTGGTGATATTTTAGCTTTTGTATATATATTAGCCAATTCTTGCAATGGTTTACTTGTATGCTATATACGCTTCCAAGAACTCATAACAGTGTATTTTATCTGAAATACCTTTCAAGCATCCAATGCCAAGCAATCTCCTGAATTAAGGTAAATTAAGCTCAGACCCTCCCTTCTTATACAGCCTTAGTGGTATTTATACTAACATTATAGACTCCTAACATTTACCTAACCACCTCTAGAAATGTAGATTGAGCACATAAATTCCCTTTTTGATATATTAACCAATCTTAGCTCTCAGTCGACCTCCTCCTTTAACTACTCCCCTTTTGAGTTGTAAAATAAAGCCTGACAGTCACTGCCTGAGGAAAACTCTTGTCTGCCTTTATGACCCTGTAAGAATTCAAGCCTGGTGACCTTGCTTTAGTTAGAGCACTGCTATTGCATGGGTATATACCTGTAAATCTCAGAGACATAGAGAGGATTTTGAGGACTTTGAGTGGAGAGGATTTTTACTGGAAAACTAGATGGAGAACTAGAAGAATGAGATGGAAGATGAGGAACAGCCAGATGGGGAAGAACGAGATGGGTAAGGATGAGATGAGGAAGACCAAGATGGGACAGAACTAAGATGAGAGAATTAAGATAGAACTTAGAGGGGACAGCAGATAAATGTAGAGAGAGAGATGTAGATAAAATTTTATCCCAGAGGAATAAAATAGATGGACAAAAGAGCTTGGTGTACTTAGATTCTTTTCCCAAAAAATTATTCTCACTATAGTGGTATTTTATTTGTACTGAAATGTGATTTTATTTGTATGTTAATAAATAAAGTTGCCTAAGGGTCAGAGCTATTAGCAAGCCATAGCGAAAGCCAGGGTGGTGGTGGTGCACGCCTTTAATCCCAGCACTTGGTAAGCAGAGCTAGGTAGATCTCTGTGTGTTCAAGGATACAGCCAGCATTGGAGACACACACCTTTAATCTCAATACCAACCATAGAAGACCTGGAGTGATCTACAAACAGGCAGTGATGAGACGGTCATGTGGTTGGGTTTACAACCAATGAGAAGGCAGAACAGGAAGTCTTTATATAGACAAACACACAGGAAGTAGCTCTCTTTCGGAGAGGTCTCTGGCAGAAAGGTAGGACAGCAGCAGCAGGAAGGGTAAGGTTTTTAATCTCAGCTCTTAGCTATCACTCTGACCTCTTGGTTTTCTTCTCTGAATTGGCTCTGTGTTTCTTATTTAATAAGATGGTCGGTTAATTCTACATTTGGCGCCCAATGTGACAAGAATCCATTAAAAACCGCTTGGCTTCGCTTGGCTTGGCGGCAGGTCCAGTTTCCCACCTGGGCGGCCTGGCTCCCTAGCTGGGGCCCAGGTCGGCTTGGTCTCAGGATGGACTGAACGTAGCCACAAGCGGTTAGCTGCAGCTGGAGCTACTTGCATAAAGCCTGTGCTACAAACAACTCAGACCTGGCCTGCTGAACAGGGCCCCTGCCTGTAAAGCCAATGCACATGGTTGGAGCTTAAGGAAGCCGAGCCCAGGCTTGACTCGGCTCAAGTGGGAACACATGGCTGGATTTAAGCTTTTAGCCAGGGCTATGCTTTCTTGCTCTCTCTCTCTCTCTCTCTCTCTCTCTCTCTCTCTCTCTCTCTCTGGATTCACATCTCAGACACTAGGTGGCTGTTTTGAAATTCCCTCGGATTTCTACTGTTCTACGCAGACTTGGTAAGTCAATTAACATATCAGATATTTTAAAGGAAACTATTTAAAAGAGAATTTTTTCCACATTAAAAAAAATGGGTTTTCAGCCAGGTGTTGGTGGCGCACGCCTTTATTCCCAGCACTCGGGAGGCAGAGGCAGGTGGATCTCTGTGAGTTCGAGGCCAGCCTGGGCTACCAAGTGAGCTCCAGGAAAGGTGAAAAGCTACACAGAGAAACCCTGTCTCGAAAAAACCAAAAAAAAAAATGGGTTTTCTGTGTATATTGGAAGAAAATTGGGCTTTGTTTGCAATTTTAGGCAGTCTGACAATGGAACAACTATATGAGAAGATTAATGTTGATTGAATTATGCACTTTATTACTATGCTTATCCTCATTTTACTATTTAAAAAGATAATCAATTTAAGTGCCAGGATAACAGTTTTAGAAAAACTTGTTAAACCTGTAAAAATTCAGAGAGAAGAAATTAACAGTGAAGTTGTTTCAAAATTGGATCATAAGGTTACATAAAGAAAGCCCATTTTCACACAATCACCCTCAATTTATCCGGTAGCCATACAGCAGCTACCTGGTGAAGAGAATGGACAAAATACTTGGATTCTAATTGAAATGTTAGACTTATGAAGATTTAAGGAAGCAATAGCATCTTATGGCATGCATTCTCCATATGTAAAGCAAATGTTAAACACCTGGTCAACTTGTAATAGGATTCTACCACAGGACTGGCGGGAGCTGGCACAGGCTGTTCTTGAACCCGGACAAAACCTCCAGTGGAAAATGTGGCTTAAAGAGGAGGCTAAAAATATAGAAAAACAATGGAGGAATAAAGGGACACAAGTCTGCCAGGATCAGCTTATTGGAGAAGGCCAATATGCTTCAGTACAAACACAATGTTTATATGATGTCCAAACCCTAATTCTATGTCGAACGGCAGCCTTGAATGCATGGGACAGAGTTGAGGAACTAGGAAAAAAACTGAGTCATTTACAAAGGTTATACAGGGCCCAAAAGAATCTTTCACAAATTTCTTATGAAGATTGAATTCAGCAGTACAGAGAATGGTCCCAAAATCAGAGGCTAGTCAGATAATAATCGAATCTTTGGCCTTTGAGAATGCAAATGCAGCATGCAAAAGAATAATCAGGCCATTAAAGGCAAAATCTGTACCCTTGGAAGATTGGATTAGAGACACGGTTAATGTGGAGGCTCATGACCATGATGATATGTGGGTAGGAGAAGCAATTTCAAAAGGTTTGAGAAATGTTAGATGTTTTGGATGTGGAAAGCAAGGACATTTGAAAAGGGACTGTAAACAGGTCATTCCTAGAAATAATGTTTCTTCAAGGAACACTGGCAACAGAATGCCCCTTCCTTCTGGAGTATGCAGAAGGTGTGGTAAGGGAAAACACTGGACCAACGAATGTAGATCAACAAGGGACAGGCAAGGTAATCCTTTGCCTCAGGCTTTGGGAAACACCGAGAGGGGCCTCAGGCAGGCCCCCACAGCAAATCCAGTTCAAACCTTTCCTGCAGTCATAGAAGAAACCCCTACTCCGAGCAATTAAATAACCAAATGCCTATTGGAATAAATCATGCTGGTCAGGATAATGAAACAGAGAGAATAGGAAATTCAGGAAAAACATAAAGAAAATTTTTTGGCAAACTTCTTTTAATGAACAAAGACCAAAATTAACAATAAAAATAAATGGTGTTTTGTTGTCTGGTCTGGTAGACACAGGTGTGGACATTACCATAATTGCACCAGAATTTTGGCATCCAACTTGGCCTCTTCAGGAGGTAAATGTTCAATTGTTAGGAATTGGGACATTATCTCTAGTGAAACAGAGTGCAAGATGGCTAGAATGTATAGGTCCAGAAGGACAGAGAGGAAAATTAAAACCATATGTGGCTAACATAGCTATGAACCTGTGGGGTCGAGACTTGTTGCAGCAATGGAATACTCAGATTAACATCCCTCCAATCTCAGAAACAAATCATAACCTAGCACATGTTTCTGAGAGAAATATTAGAAGGCATTATTCTGAGTGGTCACCAGTCATCCATGTTATAAAAAAAACAGGGCACGATAACTGATAATCTTCCAAAAACACCAACAGCTATACCTTTAAATGGTCAACAGACAAGCCTGTATGGGTTCAGCAATGGCCTTTAACAACAGAGAAACTCCAGGCTTTAGAAGAGCTGGTAGAAGAGCAGTTAAATGCTCACCATATTGAAGAATCAACCAGCCCTTGGAATTCTCCTGTATTTGTTATTAAAAAGAAATCTGGTAAATGGAGAATG
>CABHPP010109772.1:0-25591 GCA_902168425.1 Peromyscus attwateri | reverse complement strand
CCTGCCTAGCCACTGGCCAATCAGTGTTTTATTTATTGACCAATCAGAGCAATTTGACATACAGACCATCCCACAGCACTGAATATTTTATGATAAATATGCGTCTATATGAGGAAAATATGAAAAAGAAAGTAACTTAATTCTCGTCAAGAGTCATAACAAGTTAAGGTAAAATCCAAGTCAGGTAAAGAAATTGGACAGTAGGAAAATCTCAGGCATAACAGGAAGAAACATGTAGAGACTTACTACATTACTGTTTGTCTCTATCAGTTATAATTTAATGTATTTAATATGGATTCTTCTACCTCAGTTTTTAAAAATGCCTTTATTAACTCTGAACATTTCATATATGCCTGAAATGCCTTTTGAATCTTAACGAAACCTCTCTCCAAATTTAAAAAGGAAGATTCCCCTTCCATTTCAGTACCATGGTACCTATCATGAGTACCTAACCATGACATCAACAAGGCCAACAACCATAGACATACTAAAGTGTATGAGGAAAGACCATGAATCTTCAATACTATATAAAGAACTATAGGCAACTAAGGAATGCTGAGAGCAAGAAAAGGGCCTTCCCCAGGGAAGAACACACCAACTAGTCAACAAGCACATCAGTTTTATAAGAAATCCTCATTCAAAAATCTTATTATTAGAGCCAGACATGGTGGCTCATATGTGTAATTCTAGTATTCAGAAGACTGAGCAGAAGGACCACACTGCAAGTTAGAGGCCAGTCTTGGGTTTGCATGGGACCCTGTCTCTAGAGTAAACATTACTATTATTCTCATTTAGTTAGAAAATAGTATACAGAGAATTTACAAGACTTGTTCAAGATTACACCTAGTGATAATGAGCAAGTGTCTCCCCACAGATTTGAAATTCATAGCCATGCTGCTTTATAGTTTCTTGGGGTACAATTTTGTTATCCAATGTCATCTTTTAGTGTTTTCTCTAGGAGAGTCTGGAAAGCTGTGCACACAGTGAGCATAAAGGCACCTGGGGGAACAATCACTAGATTTATCATCAGCTATGTGGAAGTGTTCTATGAGACAATATCCTGTATACCTTTGCTTTCTACATATAAACTGAATTAATAACCATTTCATAAGAAAGAGTGAACTAAGTGTGAAAATGTCTATACAGCTCTCAGGATGGAACATACTGAGATGTTTTATTATTATGGGTGGAAGCAAATGTCTTCAGATTATGAAGAATAAAGAGAGAAGGAGTCCTTATCTTCCCTGTGGGATTATGAAAAATCCTTAAGTGTGTTTGCTTTTGGTACAAAAAGTCTCCCAGGTTAGTCAAAGAAGGCAATATTTTTGCCATCCATGGCTGTGAATACATATGTTAGCATCTTCAAAATCCACAGTAAAGAATGTTTTTTAAATTTCCCTGTATATTTGTTTTATTAAAATGAAATCTTCAGTATAATTCTCATTGAAAAAAATCACCTATAAAAATAAAGGACTGTCAAGAATGCTATGTAATATAAATTTTCTGTAATATATTTTCAGAAGAAAATGCTATTTTTCTCTTTGGACGAAACAACAGCCTAAAGAATGGGAAAAGATCTTCACCAACCCCACATCTGACAGAGGGCTGATCTCCAAAATATATAAAGTATACAAGAAACTGGACATCAAAATACCTAACAGTCCAATTAAAAAATGGACTACAGAACTAAACAGAATTCTCAACAGAAGAATCTCAAATGGCTCAAAGACATTTAAGGAATTGTTCAACATCCTTAGTCATCAGGGAAATGCAAATCAAAATGACTCTGAGATACCATCTTACACCTGTCACAATGGCTAAGATCAGAAACACTGAAGACAGCTTATGTTGGAGAGGATATGGAGCAAGGGGAATACTTCTCCACTGTTGGTGGGATTGCAAACTTGTAAAGCCACTTTGGAAATCAGTATGGCAGTTTCTCAGAAAACTGGCAATCAGTCTTCCTCAAGACTCAGCTATACCACTCTTGGGCATATACCCAAAGAGTGCTCAATCATACCACAAGGACACATGTTCAACTATGTTCATAGCAGCATTATTTATAATAGCCAGAACCTGGAAACAAGCTACATGACCCTCAACCAAAGAATGGATAAAGAAAATATGGTACACATACACAATGGAGTATTACTCAGCAGTGAAAAACAATGACATGAAATTTGCAGGGAAATGGATGGAACTAGAAAATATCATCCTGAGTGAGGTAATCCAGACTCAGAAGGACAAACATGGTATGTACTCACTCATAAGTGGATACTAGATGTAAAGCAAAGGATAACCAGATTACAACATATAGCTTTAAAGAAGCTAGCTAACAAGGAGGACCCAAAGAGGGATGAATGGATCACCCTGAGAAGGGGAAATAGATGAGATCTCTATGAGTAAACTGTGGATGAGAGTTGGGAAATGGAGGGTAGGGGATGGGGGATGAGAACATAAGGGAATGGGATGGTCAAGCTGCAACAGTGATAGAGTGGTAGAGCAATGAAAGAGATACCATGATAGAGGGAGACATCATGGGGAAAGGGAGAAATTGGGTGCTAGGGAAGCTCCCAGGAATCCACAAGAATGAACTAAGCTTAGACTACTAGCAGTAATGGAGAAGATGCCTGAACTGGCTTACCCCAGTAATCAAATTGGTGAATACTCTAGATGTCATCATAGAGCCTTTCTCCAGTAACTGATGGAAGCAGATGCTGAGATCCACAGCCAAACACAAAGCCAAGCTCTGGGAATCCAGTCAAAGAGAGGGAAGAGAGATTATATGAGCAGGGGCATCAAGATCATGATGGGGCAACCTACAGAGACAACCAAACCGAACTAGTGGGAACTCATGAAATTGAGATCAACAGCTGTGGAGCCTACATGGGACTAGACGAGGCATTCTGCATAGAGAGAGAGTCGTGTAGAACGGTCTGCTTAAGGGGCCGTCTGGCAGTAGGATCAGAATCCATCCCTGGTGCATGAGCAGGTCTTTTGGAGCCCACTTCTATGATGGGACACCTTGCACAGCCTTGAGGCAGGGAAAGGGGCTTGGACCTGCCTCTACTAAATGTACCCCCCCCCCCATGGGAGGCCTTATCTTCTTGTAGGAGGGAATGGAGGGTGGGTTGGGAGAGGGAGGCTGGAGGGGCGGGAAGAGGGAAGAGGGGGATCTTAGGTATGCAAAATGAATTTTAAAAAAAGATTATGTATAAAGTCAAAAAAAAAAAAGAAAAAAAATCACCTCTAAAAATTAAAGGCTGTTAAGAATGATATGTCATATCGATTTTCTATAATGTATTTTCACAAGAAAATACTGTTTTTCCTTTTGTTTTGAGTTTTGTCTCTTCACATGTTGCTGAACTCCATGCAATGTATTTGGATGTAGTGGATGCTCTCCAGAACTTTCAAGGGGAGAAAGAATTAATCTCCATTGTGAGTATATTTCCCAATGACAAGAAGTTAGAGAGAGGAGGCACATACAAGGCAGTAGGACAAATGCACTTTACTGGCATAGTGACTAGAGGGACGGGGCTTTTTAGTTGGCAGCAGTGGTGGCCTGAATCCAGTCCATGGAGCTGCACAACGTGGTGTATACTCCTACTCCAGGATTGTCATTAGGAAGTGATGAATCCCTGGAGCTCCCCATTGTAGACCCTGGGAAGGAGGAAGACTGTGCAAAGAAGAGGGCCTTTGAAATAGGGTCACTTAATTACCTATTCTAGTTGTTCTGTGACTCTATGTCTTTGTGATGGTGACCCACTCTGTACTTTTACTAAGGAGGTGGTATGTTGGACTAGAGAAGACATCTTCACTTTTCTTTCATCTCACTTCTTCAACTTGCCTGCCTTATGTCCTTTGGAATCAATTCTACTCCTAGGGAAAGAGGGGTCTTTACATGCAAAGGGAGCCACCATCTAGAAGTAATCCTTGCTTCCCTGGAGGAAGTCAGCACAGAACATGTTATAGGTGATCTTCCCAAGTTAGAGGCTCCATAGTCAGCTTGAGACAGCAGGGGGCATCCAGGTACCACATCATGTCTGGGTTTGTTTACCATGAGGAAATAATCTGATAGAACAAATCTGATTAAGACCAGACTAGGTTGTACCAACCCAAAATTAAACACTGTGGGCAGCTACTGGTGTGATTTCCCAAGATACTAAGTCCTAGAAAGGACCTGTGGTTATTAGATCCTAGAGTAGGCACTGCTTGACTCCATTCTGGAGTTCATAATAGCACATTCTTCATCTGCCCCTTTTACATTCTCTGTATTAGCTTACTGAGTATAGAGACATATGTGGAACCCACTGCAAATGACCATTAATATGGGTGCCTGACTTGTATCTGGAGGATAGTGCCCAAAGCATAACTGCCAGAGACGTTCTAGATTCTGAAATGTATACACAGAAATGGAAAGCAGATGAAGGGCCCTACTCACCACTAAAGCTCATGGTGTTTCCCCAGCCAGAGATGAAGCACAAGAAGTTGTCAGAGAAACTGGTGTCCACCAGGCATTGAGGGGCATAGGGGAAGAGAGTATGATCACCATGACACCATTGTTCTGTATCTTCTTAATGAATTTGAGGTAGCTAATATTCATGGAAGCAGTAACAAAGTGCTTGTTACCCTCAAGGACATTGATATAGTGCTCTCCCAGTCTCATGTGAATGCTGCTGTTGGGAAGGGAAGGCATGATAGAGGCTTTCTCTCTATGGCTCAAGACAGCACAGGTTTCTCAAACTCCTTGCTCATGTGTAGCTCTGAAGATTGTGGAAGAGCTTGCTGCACTATCAGGGGAGACGGAGGGGAACTGTTGAATGTGATTTTGTTTGGCACCTCATGCCTTTCTTAACAGAGAAGATAGTCTACAAGGGCAGAGTTCGAGAAGGACTGCAAGTGTAGACGGCTCTTCATTCCACTATAACCAAAGCCCATGATGTATCCAGGGCTTTGGACACAGGAGCTATTTGAAGCTTTCTTCATCATCTATGTCTTTGCTGACCTCACACAGGAATGTAACTTATATCTTCACTTTGGAAAGGACTAGTTTTCTGTTGTATCTAAAGCAGTGGTACCCAAAGTATCATGTCTGGGTCTTCACCAGTATGACTTGGGGCCTTACGAGAGTTTCACTTTTTTCCTCCCAACTCCAAAACTATGTAATCATGATCTGGGACACAAGGCTGTGACCTCCACATTATAACAAGCTCTTCTCATCTTTCTCACTCACATTCATAATTCAGATGGTGGCTCTCAGTTCTCTCTATAGACTAAAATCAACTAGAGAAGAAAACTAAGAATAAACCAATATTCCATTGTGTTCCTGAAATCTCTGAGTTTATTTTCCTACTACAGTACCCAGGTGGTAGCTGATTTGAATAGTTTTCACTTGGTTCATTGTTGATCTCTATGATAACAAAATAAAGCACTCTTTCTTTCATGACTAACTGTATTTGATATTTTATGTGTTTGCTTGTGGTATAAGATCCTTCCTAGTGTCTATGTTCATCCAAAATTAAGATGCATCAGCTACTGTCTACTTCTCTTTTACAAAGCTTTCCCCTTTCACCTTATGACTTCACTGCTATCTCAACCTGATGTCATGTCATGATGTTCTAGGCTGGGGGAGCTACAGGTAAGGATCCAGCACTTACAATTAGCATCAGTAAGCTGAAGATACACACAGACACTGTTTATGAGGGTGCTTCCACGGAGTGGTATCCAGAGTTCAGAAACAACTGGTAGGGGGTGGAATTCTACTGATAGGCATATCCTCTGATGATCTTTTTTTCTTTGTCAACAGGGAAAGCAACTTCAGTGGAGATATGAAAGAGCTAATTTGTTAATATGTTGGAGGGTATATCCATCAGCTGCTCAAAAGCAACTTCCTGATATTCTGTTATTCACTTCTGAGCACAATGACTGTGAAAAGGCTGGGAGCACACTGTCTCCAATAAGCAACACAAGATTTCAAGTTCCACAGCAGAAGTGATTCAGGACAGGGAGCTAGATACTCTGGGGGTCAGAGCTCTCCTGAGCTCCAGTTTGGACAGAAGAAATGATCTAAAAACAAACTCAGTGAGACTGAATCACACATCAGTCATCTCACCCATTGCCTGCTTCACTCTGAAATTCATCAGTTGTCTATAATATAAGAATATTGGATGTTCAGGGTATCAGTTAATTTTGCCTAACTAGAAAAATATCCCAGCTGGGTAGTGTTGTGTCTATCTTCTCACATCACTGAAATGTATACAGGGATGCCAGAATAGAGAGGATCACCCAAGCAAACTCTGACAGAACAAAAGAGGGCCCAGCAACTGGCCAATATAGGAGGACTTAACTTTCACTGAAACCTGCCAATACTAAAGTTGTATGGAATCTTTCAACCCCTGTGATGGTTTTACTGATGATACATTATATCAGTATTTCCATGGTGACACTCTGGTAAGGCAAGTCTTTCAGTGTCACTAGACACATTTCCTGTCACAACAGCTACAATTAAGTTGTTGGATTCAAGGAATAAGGTTTAGTAGTGAATCTGATTGATTTTACCTCTGGATTTCCTCTCAGTCTCTGTAATTTTCACAAGTAAATTTTCTTTTTTTTTTCTTTTTGGTCATTTAAACTAATTTAGTGCCTGTGAACTCATTATTTCCAGAACTAATGTCTTTGAAGGAAATATGTTATTCATCTTTTAGGTGCTCTTGTGTTACTGTGTGACAATCTATCCTTTTTTTTTTTTTAGAATAGGCATCTCTCCCAGATATTTTTGGGTCATCCTCTTAATGAATGGCTTTGTCTTGAGAAGTTTATTATCCCTGGTGCCCTACAGATGACAAAACAGAACAGAACAACTAAACTACCACTGTTATGGCCACACTACTAGGTTAATTATTTCATTGCTCAATTTAAAACATTCTGACTAAAACAAGTTAAGAGATAAAGGGTTTATTTTGATTTACAATCTGAAGACAGTCCATCATATTAGGAACATTATAGCAGGAGGGGAATAAGGTGGCTGGTCATACTGGGTCTATGTCCAGGTGGATGACAATAATGCATGCTGTGCTCAACTTTTCATTTTTTTAATTTCATCTTTAATACGGCCCATTGAATAATGTTCTGAAGTCTCATATGAATGTTCCCACACCAATTAACATCATATAGATAACTCTTTATTGAAGGGTCCCAGGAGTGATTGAGACATATATATATATATATATGTATATATATACACATATATATATACACACATATATATATACATATACACACACACACACATATATATATACACACACACACACACACATATATATGTATATTCCTTCATATGGTACCCACAAACTTGTCTTCTATGTGATTCTTCAATTTGTCCACCTGATAATCACTATTAAACCTCAGTCATTAAGAAAAAATAAGAGATATGGAAATACATTTCAATGGTGTTATTGACAAAGACAATAGAGGGAAAATTAGAAATAAAAAATTTAGAGTCATTCAGTGGAATTTTACTGCTTGAGTGCAGTCCACATCAGTTCACATTAGTTTATAACCCCAAAAATCATTCTGCTTCCAAAGCCCTCCAACCTCATCATCCTCCCCAAGCCCAGCCCTTCTCCCCAATTCCATCAGACTTTATTGGCTAAGATACAGTCTACACCATCTGAAAGAACACATGAAGACCACAGCAGTCAGAAAAATAGGCCACACCGGTCAGAAGAACAGAGACCCTCTGCTACACAAAAGGTCCAGCTAACCACCTGAAGGCCAGCCTCCAACTTGGACAGGGACTCCCTACTAGACCAGAGGTCACACTAGCCACTAGAAATCCAGACCACAAAGGCTAGAAGACCAAAAAAGAAACAGAAACCAAGGAACAAAACACCCATCTAACAAAGACAAATCAGAAATCAGGACCTAGACCTATAATCATACCAAAACCAGAAGCCTAAATGCCAGTGTAAGATACAATTAACAACCACCAGGGCAATATGGCACCACCAGACGCCAGCTTGCTATGACAGCAAGATCTGAACATTCCACGACAGCTGAAACAGAAGAAAATGATCTTAAAAACACATTTATGGTCCCTAGATGATAGATGATTGTGGTCCTTAGAAGGTGATAGAGGTCCTTAAAGAGGAAATGAAAAACTCCCTCAAAGAAATTGAGAAAAAGACAGTCAAAAATTGCAACAAATCAATAAATACCTTAAAGAAAGCCAAGAAAACAAAAACAAAACAAGCAAACAGGTGAAAGAAACTATTCAGGACCTGAAAATCAAAATAGAAGCAATAAAGAAAACACAAATTGAGGGAATTCTGGAAATGGGAATACTAGGTAACTGAGCATAACCAATAGAATTCAACAGATAGAAGAGAGAATTTCAGGTGTTGAAGATTCAATGTAAGAAATAGATTCATTGGTCAAAGAAAATGTTAAATCTAAAAAAATCCCTGATACAAAATATCCAGGAAACCTGGAACACTATGAAAAACATCAAACCTAAGCATAATAGGAATAGAAGTAGAAGAATCTCAGCTCAGAATCCCAGAGTACGTATTTAACAAAATCACAGAAAAAAATTCTTAACATTAAGAAGGAAATGCCTACAAAGGTACAAGAAACTTATAGAAAACCACATAGATTGGATCAGAAAAGAAAATGTCCCCACCACATAATAATCAAAATACTAAATATACAGAACAAAGAATATTAAAAGCTGCAAGAATAAAATATAAATGCAGACCTATCAGAATCACACCTGACTCTTCAATAGAGATCCTAAAAGCCAGAAAGGCCTGGACTGATGTCTTGTAGACTCTAAGAGAGCACAGATGCCAGCCCAGACTAATATACCTAGAAAAACTTTCAATCACTGTAGATGGAGAAAACAAGATATTTCATGACAAAGTCAAATTTAAACTATCCATACACAAATTAATCCCTAGAGAAGTTATTAGAAGGAAAACTGCAACCAAAGGATGTTGGCTACACCCATGAAAACACAGGCGATAGATAATCTCATACCAGCAAAACCCAAAGAAGGGAAACACACACACACACACACACACACACACACACACACACACACATAATCACATACACTACCCCCCTAAAATAACCAGGAATTAACAATCACTGGTCATTATTATCTCTCAATATCACTGGATTCAATTTGCCAATAAAAAGACACAAGCTAACAGAATAGATGTGAAAATAAGATCCACCCTTTTGTTGCATACAAGAAACACACCTTTTGTATGATATTTTGTTTGTATTCTGACAAATAAAGCTTGCCTGGAGAGCAGAGGGTGTAGCTAGCCACTAGTTAATCATAGAGGCCAGGCAGTGGTGCCACACACACTTAATCCCAGCACTTGGGAGGAGGAAGCAGGAAGATCAGGAATTCAAGGCCACCCTGTGCAACATGAGATTGAACCAGTCTAAAACAGAAACAGAGCCCGGCAGTGGTGGCTCACATCTTTGGTTCCAGCACAATTAGAAGGTGGAGACAGGAATATAAGATGGGTGGAGACAGGTTCTAGGCCCATTCAGTCTGAGGATTCCTTGAGAAAGGACCACTCATTCGGCCCGAGATTTCATAGACCTAAGAAGTCTCTGGTTGCTGGCTGCTCTGCTTCTCTGTTCTTTCAGCTTTCACCCTTGATACCTGAATCTGGGTTTTTATTGATTAAGACTAATTAGGATTGTGCTTGATACATCTCAATATCAAAGACAGACATTACCTCAGGGTAAAGGGTTGATAAGTTTTTCTTACCAATGGACCTAAGAAGCAAGCTGGTGTAGTTACCCTAATATCTACCAAAATAGATGTCAAACCAAAACTAATCAAAAAAGATGGAGAAGGACATTTCATACTCATCAAAGGGAAAATACACCTAGATGATGCCTCAATTCTGAATATCTATGCCCCAAATACAAGGGCACCCATATTTGTAAAAGAATCATTGCTAAAGCTTAAATCACACATTGAACCTACACATTAATAGAGGGAGACCTCACCATTCCACTCTCACCAATGGACAGGTCTACCACAAAAATTGCACAGAGAAATAACAGAGCTAATAGATAGTAAGATTCAAATGGACCTAACAGATTGAAAGGGAAAAATCAGTAGCCATCTTGAGAGATGCTTCCCCTTCTCCTCCTCCAAAGGTATTTGCTGACCAGCAGTTTTAGAAGTGACCAGAAGTTGAACTTATAAGGCTGGGACAATAAATCTATGTATCCTGGACTTGGTAAAACAAGATATGAGGAGTAATGGACTCAACTGACCAGAAATTGAACTTATAGGAGAGCAAGACTGCAATAATAAATCTGAATGTGTATATACTGGGTTCAACAAAAGCAGGACATAGGGAGTAAAAAATTTATGTTTCTGTAATACCCTGAATCCTTTTAGCCATCAGTAACCTTATGCTTATAGTTCAGCCAGTAACTTCAAAGAACTACCTCACTCCTAGCCCCCTTGTCCAATCCCAAGCTGCATGTAAACCTTTCCTATATAAACCCCTTAAAGTGAGTGCTGGGGGCTGTCCTCCTCCACCCGCTGTGTCAGGAGGGGACCAAGTCCCAGGCTTGCTTGTTTTGTTATTAAAAAAACACTGTGTGCTTGCATTGGATAATGGCTCTGTGGTGGTCTTGCTTGGGGGTCTTGACACCTGGGCACAACAATATCAGGAAGCAAATTTAATTGGATAAAATGAAAGCATACTATGAAAAAATAATAGGTTAGGGAAAACAATGGAAGAAAATAGTTGAGATTAAGGGGGAACACATCCTTGAATTAAAAAGTGGGAGTAGAGTAGTAAAAGGTGCCAGAAATAAGGAAGTAATGACTAAGGTGATCTGAGAAAATTCCAGAGTAGTTTAGATATGAAAACAACCATGTGGAATCTAGAAACTTCCACCTCTCCTCTGCAGACAACCCAGAGAAACTCCACTGCATAGGAGTGGTCAGGTAGACCAAATGAGGGACTAGAAGCTGGCCAATATAACGGTAGTTATTAACTTTGGGGCAATCTGGACTTCACACTCCAAATACAAAAACACCAAACACAGAAACTGTCCTCAGATGGCCCCCTTTACACAGTGTGGCAAGAAACAGTGCGCTATCAGGCAAACTGAAAATTCTGTGTTCAGACTCTTCTAAGACGACAAACGCCGGAAGGAAAATGGGTGTGCAATTTGTCCACTGGGACCTCTGATTTGATTGTCAGTAGATTACATTGGTTGCCACCTGCAGCCAGTCTCACATGCTCTAACTATTTCCATATCTTCCTATGGCCTTGGAGCAGCATGTCAGTTTTAGATAACTTCTCAGGTGAAAAGGAATCCATCCAAATCATTTCTTTCTGAACACCTTGCACTAGCATGTTTGTGAAAGTGAAAGTATGTGAATAGTCAGGAAAACCTGACAGACATGGCAATATGGACAGTCCTTCCACATAAGTATGAGCCCAGGAGGAAATAAATGAGAAACAGGATACAGAGACGATAACTCTGAGTGTCTGTTTAGGGCTGTGAATCTCATCCAGGCCTGATAGTAACAGGACCACAACATATGCTATGAAGCCCATGCCGACATTGCCTGCAGCTTCTTCTGATTTCCAATTCCTCCACCTCCAGTCAGTTCACCCTCTTCCCCACCCCAATTGTCACAGTTGTAGCTAAACTTCTCCCCCATTACTGTGTAACTCCAGAGTCATCACCAGTTTTCAGAGAACTCAAACGTGATCTCACCCCCAACATATGGGGGGAAGTGAAGAGAAAAGCATCAGATAGGAAGGACCCTCCAACTGGGTCTTATAAATAGGCACAAGCTGACACACAGTCGGGCACTGCCCTTCTATGGCTGGTTTGTGCTCTAGTAAAATGGATACTGAGTCTTAGAGATGATTTAAGTTGAAAAAAAAAACTGAATTCAATACAAGAAGAGTCACCACTGACTGAGTACAACATTATACTCTTGTTATATATATGGATATAAAAATATCCACAAACCTCCCATTTCTACCTGTCCCTCATTCTTGTTCAGAAACCATATTGAACATGGCCCCAAACCTTTCTTTTCTTGAAAATGGGTGTAGACTCCTGCCATAGGCTGTTTATCCTAGAATAGGGGTAGCTATGTTTAGTACAGATATTCAGTGCAACGTTTATGAGCCTTAGGATCATCATGGTCTATATCTGCGGTATTGTTTGTATACTCTCTGTGTTCCTGGGTGCCCTTCATATGACACGGGCATGAGAGGCACATATCTTGAAATGGAGGGCACAGCGGAGCACTGTGTTCATGTAGCTCTTTACTCCACTAACAAACTAAGACATTTCCTACTCAACCCTCACCCATTCCCTTCCACCATGTCTGAAATCCATGAGCCTGGTTAGGAAGCAGAGTATCTAAAAGCCCACACTTGCTAGGAACTCTACCTCTTTTCTTAACATCAGTGATGTTCCAGTGCTGGTCCACAGAGCTCTTAAATTTCCATTTCCTATCAAGTAGATTGTTCAAGTTAGAGCAAAGAAATTTAGAGAACACCGATAGACTCTGCAGGTGTGGGGGATTCACAGAAACCCACTATCTACCAGAATCAGTCCTTCTTCAGAGTTACTAAAAACAACCTACCATCAAAACAGAATTTCTGAGCCTCCCATAGTGTCTTTCTTCTCTAACGCCCATGGATTTAGTCTAGTAAAGCAGCACTGCTTAGACAGATTGACTATCACTGTTTCCTCCATTCCTGCATCCTTTAAAGGATCAGCTGTTTCATCCTCTCCTCCAGGAGAATAAGGTTCTCCTTCACACCTGAAGGTAACCCGGTGCCAAGAAGGAATAAGAGCAGAGGTGATGCAAGAATAAAGGAAGGGGAAACTACTGTATATGCTCTGTCAGAAGTCATGAGACCCTACCTCCACTTCCATAGACAGTCTTCTTGCTCCATAGGGTTATAAAGTGGGGCCTTCTTCAGTGCTCATCACTTTCAGCCACCGTGAGTGCACTCCTGATTCTGGCTATTGTGGGAACTGCTGGTGAGTTCCATGCTAAGTTTGGCCCTGTCTTTCCAATTAACTGGATCACATGGACTCTATCTTCCACCACAGCCAGCTCACCTATCTTCTCTCCTCTCCCATAGTCGAATTTACCCTTTGACATCCTACTTCCAGCTGTTGTAATCTCTCAGGCTTCACCTTTCTCACATTTCCATGAGTCCACAGTCTCCAAAATCCTGTGTCAGATCCATCGCTGTGATCACTAAGGCTAGACTGCAGCTCAAGGAGAGGCTCCACAGAATGACCTGGCAAACACATTCCTACACTGAAACAGCTCTGGGAATCCCTCACAACAGAGTCTGTTAAGGGAAATGTACCTCAAGGCTTTTTAAAACTGATTTACCAAATTCTCAACCTTAGTAATTTGATGAATTACTGTGCCTTGTACACAGGGTTTTAAAGTCCCCGATGACTTTAATATCACCAGGTTGCAGCCAAAGTTATTAACTAATGTTATATTGGCCAGCTTCTGGTCCCTCATTTGTTCTACCTGACTTTGCTTGAGAACACCTCTCCATTCAGGCCTCACAGTACACAGTTCAGTGATTTAAGGAGCTAGGAACAACACAGACACAGTCTATGTAGCCTAGGGATTTTCCTAGGTAGCCATATCTAAGTGATACCCTGAAAAGTCCATTTGCTGTAGCATAAGCAACTAAAGAATTTCAGAGTGAAGCAAGCAATGGGTTAAAAAAACTGACATGTAATTAGATCCCACAAAATTGTTCTTATGTCCTATAGTCTCTGCCAGTCTGGAAGCTGAAATCCTGTGGTGCTTATTGCAAAGTATGTGTTCCTTTATTTCGTAGTCATTTTGTTCAGAAAATAATACTAAAATATTTGGAGGGTGATGTAGATCTGAGGGATCTACCCTCCAACGTCTTAATGAATTTGCTTCTCCTTTTATCTCCATTCTAGTGGCTTTTCCTGATAATGATGATGACAACATCATAGGAGGATACACCGGTCAAGAGAATTCTGTCCCCTCCCAGGTGTCCTTGAACTCTGGCCACCACTTCTGTGGTAACTCTCAAATCAGTGACCAGTGGGTGGTATCTGTGGCTCACTGCTACAAGTGCTAAGTGATGGTTCCCTGACTGTAGTTCCCACATCGGAGGGTATCTTTGTGACAGGCATCAGTATGGGCAAGTGATAAAGTTATTGGGGAGAGAGGAAAGACATGTAAGAGAGAAGTTGCTGGCAGCCAGTGATATTCATGGGGTTTGGGTGACCATAGACCCATAGTATGTTTCAAACACTGAAGAGAAAACAAAATATATATAGAAGAATGTGCCATGAAAGGAAATAGAAATTTTCTCATAGAAACCAGTGAAGAAGCAGCCAAGGATTGTCACAAATGCTACCTAGGACTTATCTCAGGAAAGTGTAATCAGAGTTTTTCAAGAACATGGCAAAAGTAGACTTTATTCATTTTCTTCTGTTATTGCATTTATTCTGTATAAGGGGATGATAAACATTGTCCCCACAACGGGCTCTCACTATTGATAGTGAGTGAGAAAGATTGAAAAAAAAAACTTAGTAAAACATGGTTACATATGCTCACAATATAGATTGTGATGTAATAGTTTTGGAGTTAGGAGCAAGGAATTGAACCTCTCACAAGATCACAGCTCATACTGTTAGTGGCTGGACACAAGATCTTGCCCTAGTTGTTGAGGCACAACAGCACAACAGTTCTTACAATAGAAAAATGATGATTAAAAGTTCCTGTGTGGTTACCAAAGATGCAAAGGATGAGATGTGCTTCACATAGCTCCTTTAATCTTCACCAGTGGATTCATGAAGGTCTTTTGGTTTCATAGAATGAAGAGAAATCTATACCTGCAGTCCTTCACTCTATCCCCCAAATACCATCTCTCTATGAATAATAAAGTAAGGAGGTACCAAACAAACTCATGACCGACAGTTCTTCTCTTCCGATGAAAATGATACAAGCTTTCTCACAGACTTTAAAGACACAGATGAGTGGGAAGCTTGAGAAACTTGGAGTTGGTTGCACCATAGAGTGAGCCTCTACTATCCTTCATTCTCCCAATAGCTGCATCAAAGTGAGACTGAGAGAACATCCTTGAGAGCAATGAGCAGTTGTCACTGCTAACAAGATCATCAACTTTAATGGGCAGACCCTGAACAATGACATCATGTTGATCAATCTCTATTCCTCTGTGACCCTCAAAGCCCAGGTAACCCCAGGATCTCTTGTCCACATCTTGTGCACCTGCTGGCACTCAGTGCCTCATCCATCACTGGGTTAACACCCTCACTTTGTGGTGATCAGGGCCCACTTCCCTTTCTTTGTATTCCCTCCACAACCAGGCACATGTCCAAATTTATCCCACTGGCTTCTAAACTGCAAATGTTTTGAACTTCCCCGGTACACACAGGTTCTGCAGGTACAAGAGAAAACTACACAGCAAATAAGCTGATCCCCAGAATGTAATCATGACACATGCAGAAAGTGCTGTGGTTACTTTCAGGAGGGATATCAACAATGAGTATTCTGGGATCAAAAAGCCATAGTTCCTAACTGGGACATAGTATCTTTGGGAACACTCCATTGCTTGCCAGCTGTTTCAACACTGGATTGTTGCCTATATACACAGGTTTTCATTCTTTTCTTTTCCTCGCAGTCAGTAAACCAGAGCCTAGATACCCTACTGCTGCTTCTGGCTGACTGTGAAGACTCCTATTCTGGAAAGATCACCAATAACATGATTTGTGGTGGCTTAACATGATCAGAGGGAGGCAAGGATTTCTGCCACGTGGTTGACTCCCTTCATACATCCAGACCCCAGTACTCCTGTGACTTCAATGGCCTATGGTATGAGTCAGAAGTTTCCTTAGGTGGTTTCATGGGAAATGAGATCTACCCTGGATGTCAAATCATTTGTGGGAATAGAGGATGGACTGCCACGAAAACCAAATGGAACCACAGACTGACTAGAATGGAGTATTAAGTTTAGAGTAAATGTGTCGCTGTTTCTACATTCCCCTCCTTTACTGTCTTCGCCCTTCCCAGGCTGCCTCTGGTAGCTCTGTCTTTGCCTGATCTCTTTAGCTTCTTGATAGTGAGGAATATACTTCCATTCCATATACATCCAACTCTTTCCTTGAGAGATCACAAGAGCATCTTGTACCTCAAAATAGGTTACATGTAATAGTTTAGTAGCATGTGAAGAGATGAAATGCTAAAAAAAATTGTAAAACAATGTCAGAGAGGCTGATTTTGGTCTTTAGTAAAATACATTTCAGAAAATTGATGTGAAAAATCTTTCAAAATATCATTTAACACTTAATGTGATTTTTAAATGAACATTTTAATGAACAAATTCATTATTGTGATACCTAAAAGCACAACACTGACTAGTTGCATACCATGATAACTGTGAAGATGCAACAGGTGATCCCCTATCTTGTTGGTAAGCAAGAGCTGTCGAACTGGACTTAAAGCTTTTTATACGAAGGAAATCATGCCTGGTACTAGAAACCTAGCCAACTTCCCACAGCTAGTGAGAACAGGATTCATTCAAGAAAACCTACTACTGCTGCCTTACTAGAGCAGCATAACTCCTAACTACATTCCAAAATTTATCCTTAAGTGAAGATATATGCATAGCTCTCACTGCCCATCAGAGTAGTTTCTCCTTAGAACAAATGCAGACCACCACAGAAAAACATAAATGGCTACAATGCAGAGATCAATGGACCCTGGGGTGCCTAGCCCCATTTACCACACAACTAGCTCAAATGAAACTTCAGCTTTTTTAACACTGTATGAGAGGAGAGTGGGGAATTGTAAAAGCCAGAAGACCAGGAAGTCAGCTATGAGTCTGTGTCCTCTAGAGAGGGCTACCTAAGCAGAACATGAACAATGACAATATGTTGTCAGATCCCTCTTTATTGGGCAAGCAGATTTTGTTTTTTATTTTTAAAAGGAGTTTTTTTGTTGACCACTTTTGTTCTCTCCTTCATTTTCCATTCTTTAACATAGGCTAGCATTACCCTTATGTTTACATTTCTGTGTGCCCTCCATTTATGTTTTCAATTATATTTTTCCATATCTAGTTAATTATCAACTATCAATTTTTTGGCTGTTATTTGGGTTTTTTTTGTAACTTTTTTTATTAAGAAATTTTCTATTCATTTTATATACCAACCACAGATCCCCCCCTCTTCCCTCTTTCTACCCCTCAGCCTTCCCCCCAATCCACCCTCATCCCCACATTTTCCAAGTCAAGATCTCCCATGGAGAGTCACCAGCACCTGGCACACTCTGTTGAGGCAGGTCTAAGCCCCTCCTCCCTGCAGCAAGGCTGTGCAAGGTGTCACACCCTAGGCACTGGTCTCCAAAAAGCCCATCCATGCACCAGGGACGAATCCTGATCCTCCTGTTTGGGGGCGCTCCAAACAGTTCAAGCTAAACAACTGTGTCCCATATCCAGAGGGCCTAGTTTAGTCCTATGGGGGCTCCATAGCTATTATTTGTTCTTTTTAAAATTTTAATTAAATTTATTTTTTTATTTTACATACCAACCACAGTTTCTCCTCCCTCCTCTCTCCCCATTCCCTTCCACTACCTCCCCTCTGCCCCCAACCCCAAATACACTCCTCCATTTCTCTTCAGAAATGGGAGGGCCTCCCATGGATATCAACAAAACATGGCATTTCAAGTTGTGGTAGGAAAAGGCACCTCCCCTTGTGTGTGGGCAATGCAACCAAGTAAGAGGAATAGGTTCCCAAAAATCAGCAAAGGAGTCAGAGACAGCTCCTACTCCCACTGTTAGGAGTCCCACAAGAAGACCAAGCTACACAACTCTTACATATATGTAGAAGGCCTAGGCAAATCCCATGCAGGCTCCCTGGTTGTCCATTCAGACTCTGTGAGCTCCTATGAGCCAAGGTTAGTAGATTCTACTGGTTTCATGTGATGTCCTGACACCTCTGGCTCTTAAAATCCTTCCTTCCTCTCTTCAGCAGGATTCCCTGAGCTCAGCCTAATGTTTGGCTGTGGGTCTCTGCATCTGTTTCCACCAATGGCAGGATGACAGCTGTCTGCTGACAACTGGGCTAGGAGCCAATCTATGAGTACAGCAGAGTGTCGTTAGGCATCATTACACCGACTTTTTTTTTTTTTCTCTAGTCGTGTTTGGTTCTATCCTAGGTCTCTGGGTCATCCTGCCTCTAGGTCCTCATGCCCCTCCTAATGTCCACTTATAAATGAGTACATATTATGTTTGTATTTCTGGCTTTGAGTTACCTCACACAGGATGGTTCTTTTTCTAGTTCCATCCATTTGCCATTTCTCTTGCTCTCAGCATTCCTTAGTTGCCTGTACTTTATATAGGATTGAAGCCTCATGGTCTTTCCTCATCCACTTTAGCATGTCTATGGTTGTTGGCCATGTTCATGTCATGGTTAGGTATTCATGATAGTACCATGAGACTTTATGGTACTGAAATGGAAGGGGAATCTTCCTTTGTAAATTTGGAGAGAAGTTTCATTAAGATTTGAAATGCATTGTTGGCATGTAAAAAATTTCAGAGTTAATAAAGGCATTTTTAAAAACTGAGGTAGAAGAATCCATATTAAATACATTTTATTGTATCTGATAGAGACAAACAATAATATAACAAGAACCTACATGTTTCTTCCTGTTAAGCCTGAGATTTTCCTACTGTCCAATTCCTTTACCTGACTTGGATTTGCCTTAACTTGTAATGACTCTTGACTAGAATCATGTTACTTTCTTTTTCATATTTTCCTCATGTATATGCACATTTATCATAAAATATTCAGAATACTAATGTGAGAAAAAGAAACACTCAATTGCAACATGGCTAGATCATATATGTTGCTTTAGTATGTGTCTATTAATGATAAATACAAATGCAAACACCACTGCATGTAAAAAATATCATGTTTTATAAGAATAGTTCAATGTATTGATGACCATTTTTTATGTCATCGGTTTTAACAGTTTGAAACTAATACCAAGGTTTCTATCTGGATGACAAGTTTATTTAATTTTTAAAAAAAGTTCAGGTGTGTCGTTGGGGGGAAGAGAGAGAGGGAGTTAGGTTTTGCTATAGACTCAGGAGGAAAGAACAGAAGTCACCCTCATAACACCTTGTCATACATCATTTACTGAAATATGTATACATCTTAAAATGCATGTTCCAGACCACCGTGCCTGTATTTTATGCCCTTTTTAACATTTTACTCTGTTTAAATAATGCCACAGTCACATTCTCTGGGATAAACACATATTGTTACCATTGCCTATTGATTACTTTTTATCTATGTCCCTTACATGCCTATGGAAGCACACAACGCACGAACAAATGTCCTGAGAGCAAGGTTTTACTTTCTTTTCCGTAACACTGTTACTTAGAGATTAAAATTTCCTAGACCTTTAAACTAATTAAGCATGTATTTATTTAATAAAGAAAAAGGTCTTAAGGAAAAGAGATGTTCAACTCCTGGGATGAGATAGCAGATGAGAAGCCATTTGTAGTGGGATGAAAAAGACTGAGGGTAACTCGTGATACATACTACTACACAAAAAGAGTAGGAGAACACCGGAAATCACAGTAGAGGTGATTGGACAGCTGAAAAGTATGGAGATATAGAAAGGCTGTGAAATGGAGCACTCAACATGTATCTCCAGGCAGGAATCACATATGAGAAACAAAACTTCAAAAGAACCCAGAAAGTAAGTCAAGCACTATGATAGAGAGAGGTACAAGTTTAAACAAAGAGCATACACATGATTATCAAAATCCTTACACACAGATGAAAATTGTTGGTTTGACAGTGATCCCTTCTGTGTGACAGGTCAACATGAAGAATGAATGTGTTTGTCACTCTTCATATCATGGAGGGCTTTAACAAGACAGCATCTTGGGATGGTTGCTGATTGATTGATACCATGCTACTCTGCAGTCATGAAAAACAGGAACAACCAGAAGCAATTGCATCTGAGATTCTCTATGAGAGCATCTCTGAGAAAGATGGGTACAAGAGGCAGTTATGGACAATGGGACACACAAATGCGGACACACTGAATTGAAGTAGCCAGGCATTAGACTACGAAGGGCACCTTGATTTATGGCCCTGCTATTTGTAGTAAGGATTAATGCCATCACCTTAGGATAAGTAGAGACCGACCAACACAGACCATAAGCCACAAGTCAGCATGAGGTACAAAGATGTTTCTTTGATGTGGTTTTCTACCATGGAGTGTGAGAAATCTGAAGCTCATGTCAAAAAGAGCCCTCAGTTTTTACAATCTCTTTCCTCCTGTAGCACTGAGATATGGTGAGTTACCTCAGGCTGCTTCTGTCATAACTTCCCTTTAATAATGGACTATAATATCAAATGATGACCAAAAATAAATGTTTTATTGATTAAATTCAATTTTCAGGGTATTTATTTTATCACATCAATAAAAGAAGTAACCAGTGAAGTACTGTTGTTATATTGGTTTCTTTCCTCTGAAGGGTCCTGTGGACTGAGCCTTTTTAAGAGAAGACTACTCATAAGGAAGACACATATAAAGCTAGAAGAAATAGTCATCCCAATCAATGTGCACCTGTGATGGGAAAGCAAGGAAGCCTAGCTCCCCTGAAAGATAATGGCTCCTTAAATACTGAATCCAATGATAGTGAATAAGTTAAAATGTCAAAAATATAAAAATCAAATTCTATTTCTAAAAAGAAAATAAACTATTTCAGAAAGGGAAAAAAAGCACATGCATGCCACATTGCTGAGAATTTTAGTTAAGATATTGAGATATTGACTCAAAAGAAAATAAAGTGAGAACACTAAAAATGTAACTGTTAAAAATGAAAAATTCAAAGGCTAAAACAAAAAGTATGATGGGAAGCATCCCAGGTAGACTAGACTGAAGAGAAAAAGAATACCAGGGATGGAAGACAAGGCTGAGGGAATACTACATTCGGCCAAACACTGAAAAGCAGGTAAGATTATATATTTCAAGTACTCTGAAATTATGATTAAGAGTCCAATCCTGAAAATCAATAATCTAGAGGAAGAAGAGAAATAAATCTCATCACAGAAAACAAGTTTGATAAAATTACAGCAGAAAATATCTCAAATCCATGGAAAGACTTGGACACTCAAGAATCCTGAATCATCTGAATCCTGAATAGTCTCAGTGGCTCACCAAGGTGTCTTTCATTCTGTGATCTACCAGTGCTGAAAGATTATTGGGAAGATGCCATGGCATCCTAGAAGCCGGGAAATGCTGTAATTAAAAATCCTGTATATGTTTCTAAGAATAAAGTAATGAATATACTTGGCCCCACCCGTAGATGAAAATCTACAGTTAATTAATGACTGCTGAGAAATAGAGAATCAGTCTTCCCCAGGGACAAGCCCCTTGATATATTATCCAGTCACAAGCAGTCAAACCTAAATGCATATACATATGAGTACCACTAAATAAAGTCATCAGGTTTTATTTATAAATTCTTATGTGTGTGCATATATTTGTGTTGTGAAAATAATAATTAAAAATTAAGAGGTCATAAAGAAGTGGAGAGGGGATGAGGCAGGAGTTGGAGGATGAGAGAGAGGGGGAATTATGTTAATATAGTGCTTGTATATGAAATTCTCAAAATGTGGGTAAAAAATAAAAATTTAATAAAAAGTTATAAAATGAAAATAAATGTCTATGGGGCATTTATCTGTTGTCATTCAAGGGTGTTATCATGGGTTTTTCTTTCCAGAGAAACTTGCTTAGAACCTGATCAGTAGCATTAGCTTAGGGATGTACTATTACAGGATTTCAGAAGCCTAATCCTTCTGGGCGAAGGTACTTCCTACAGGATACTGAATATACTGTTAACATTTCTATATTTCTGCCATAGAATGCCCCATGGAAGATTCCATGTGGCACTAGTAATTTTGAGATTCCTTCTTTAAGGAAAACAGTAATCAACATTTTACTAGCTTCTGCAAAGTAACTTTCATCGTATTACTTTCTTGATTTTAACTCTCTCCTTTCTTGAGGAAGTGTGTATCCTTCCCTCTGAGTTAGTTAGTAGTCATTTTAGAAGTTCATTAGCTCAAAATATTGTGTTCCTCATCTTAAAGTCTGATTTCATCACTGTAGCTAAGAATTGCCAATAGTGGAGGTGGAGAGATGGCTCAGAGGTTAAGAGCACTGGCTGCTCTTCCAGAGGTCCTGAGTTCAATTCCCAATAACCGCATGGTGGCTCACAAACCCTCTCTAATGAGATCTAGTGCCCTCTTCTGGTGTGCAAGCATACACACAGGCAGAAAACTATCTAATAAATGAAATAAATAAACACATGTTTAAAAATTTAAAAAAAAAGAATGGCCAATAGTTGCAAGTGCACCTGAAAATTGAAAACCTCTCTATGTAAATGTCAGGGAACATTCAGAGAGGCAATCTTCTAGACTTTAAAAAATATCTTTTCTTTCCTACTAAGCACAGTACTATTAAGCACAGTAATGGGATAGAAATAATCTTTACCTAGAGACTTCCAAGATGCATCACGATAATTTTAAATAAATGAATCTTGCTTTCTCTAAGTCATTTCTAGTCATATTTGTGGACCAAAGAAAAGATCCCTGGAATGTGAAGAGATAAGACCACACAGAAGCCACTTATCCAAGAGGTAGGATGAATGGACCAGAGAACACAGGTTAGAGGTCCAAAGAGCTAAGAGAGAAGACAGGATTTTAAGAAGTCTGTTTCATTAAAAAAATGATTTTTCTGGAGCCCGAACACATTTCTTTTGCAATGAGAGAAGAACATCTCCTTATCCATGTTTCTCACACTTTGAAGTCCTGTAAGTGTCCTCTTATCCTAACTCTCCCATGATTGTCTAGCACATTGACAGTTACAGACAAAGTGTTTCTTTTTCCTTAGGAATCCTGAATAATCTGTGGATTTTTATTGTTATTTATACTTCAGAATGTTTGATAAGCTACTGTGATATTAAAGCATCAAAAATGAGTTTTTAAATTCCTCATATATCTGATGCTTAAAATTGTCTCTATAGTGCTCCTTATGAGTGATTGCAATTGATTTTGTATATTTTCTGCCATAACCTGAATTTTAAGTGCCTTCCTTTTATGGCTATAGTCTGATATGAAAATTCTAATTATCTAGGAGTCTTCCTTTAAAAACATACCAATGCTTTTTCAAGGTTTTATAGATGAAATGTTCAACTTTTCTTCTTCTCAATTTCATTTTATGCATTTTGCTTTTAGCAAAAGATCCTTCCAATCAGCCAGGCAGTGATGGTGCATGCCTTTAATCCCAGCACTGGGGAGGGAGAGGCAGGGAGATCTCTATGAGTTCAAAGCTAGCCTGGTCTACAAAGTGAGTTCCAGGACAGCCGGGACTGTTACACAGTGAAACCCTGTCTTGAAAAACAAACAACAACAACAAAAGTTCCTTCCAATCAATGAACAATACTTTTAAAATTAATATACACATTGTGGTTGGGTAGTAATTTTAGTGTTATGCATGCCAGAATAATGTATGGTAAAATTAAAATATGTATGATCTATAGGACCATTTTCAATAAATCATTCATGTTTTTGTTCATCCATAATAGAAGGATAGTTACATTCAAATAATATACCACTAAAAATCATAAAATTAAATTCAGGAAACATAATGTACTATTATCAGGGATAGAAATGATTGAAATACATTATATGCATGTATGAAATTCTAAAAGAATAAATACATATTTAAATGTAATTCAAAGGAATAAAGGCATGAAAAGGAGGAAATAAGAATAAAAGAGCAAGAGATTTAAATGCAAATATAAAATAAGAAAAAATATATGTACATGAAGTCAGATGAATATAAGAGTAAAAAATCCTGAGTATAAAATATTTAAAAAAATAAATAAATACCGAATTTGAGAATTACAAGAAAAATTTAAAGAGAAAGTAATAGAGAAAAAAGTAAGTTAAGATATAAAGTAGAAGGCCGGGCGGTGGTGGCACACTTCTTTAATCCCAGCACTCAGGAGGCAGAGGCAGGTGGATCTCTGTGAGTTCGAGGCCAGCCTGGGCTACAGAGTGAGTTCCAGGAAAGGCGCGAAGCTACACAGAGAAACCCTGACTCTAAAAACAAAAAATAAAAAACAAAAAACAAACAAACAAAACAACAACAACAAGAAAAAAAAAAAGATATAAAGTAGAGGACTCACTGAGACCTCTAGTGAGTATAACTTATTTGAGGGAGAGTGTTACAAGTCCTGCCTGGAGTCTATTGCACTTCATCTCTGTTGTCACCATATTGGTAAAATCCCACTCACCTTGTGGCATGATGGCTGTCAGGTCAAATGGATGCTATCAGTGTCAGATCTGCATTCACTTTAGAAACTTCCTTAGTTTGAATGCCTGGAGCCTGCCCTAACCTCAGTGAGTTTTGTACCTTGTGAGCTGGAAGGGTTCTCACTTTCTTCAGAGGCTCTCTGGTTTTTGTTCCAAAGACACAAGCATCTAAGCTGAGCAGTGAGTGCATCCTGAGTGTATTTGGGAATATAGGAGATAAGCATTCACATCTGCACTGGAGGGGCAGAACAGGGGCATCTGGGTGCCCTTCTGGCTATTTTCAATTCTTTCAGATTCTTCCCAGCAGCAAATCATTTTATGGAGTCGAGGAGATTGAGCAATTGGGGGTTCACAAGGGTTGGGCTCAGAACTCTCAGTCTTGCCTGACAGAAAACTATACACAGCAGGGATGCAGCAACAGAGGCAGGGAACTACCTGTGTTCTAGAGTTCTCAGTAACCCCAATAATATGTAGGCCAAAGATTTGCTCTTTGTCACAGTTCAAGGCCTCAAACTGAATCACTTTCCAAAGCCCCAGTTTCCTACTGCTTAAGGAGCTCACCATGGACACCAGACCCTGACCTCCTCTATGATGACTCCCAAGGCCCTCTTTTATGCCAAACATGCAGCAAAGTGTCCCCTGGCTAGCTGACTTATGATACTTCTCTTTGTTTTCAAGTCCTCAAAATCACTCACTCTCAGTCAGTAGGCACCTCCTCAAGATGGAGTCTGGCTGTACATTCTCAGAGATGGGACACTGATATTTTCACAAAGGCTCTTCTTTATTACCCTGACTCTTCTTATGTATGTGTGCCATGGGGAAAAAATTCTAATACACTGTCCTATCTGAAACCTCAATCTATCCTTAATACTTTAAATCCACAATCACTAGAGACTGCTCCATTTACTTTACTACAGTGAATGAAACCTCAGAATGAATACAATGTACAAATGACATTTCCCTGGGCATGAAGCTTTCATGTGATTTATAACTCAAATGACTGGTGAGAGGTAGTGCAGAAAGAGGACGATCTACTCCAATAAGCTGATCACACATGACTAACCTACGACCCTAAGCCTCTGTCTAAAACTTCAGAATTTGAGTGTGTGTGTGTGTGTGTGTGTGTGTGTGTGTGTGT